>PVIW01002450.1:0-218865 GCA_004026585.1 Noctilio leporinus
AATTAAAAAAAAAAAAAACAAAAAAAACAAAAAAAAACAAAAAAAACAAGTAGAGAATCAAGAGTTAAATAGCTAATAACGTATAAGGGGGTGGGGTGGGGGCTCCAATAAGGTTATCAAATGATTTCTCAACAGAAACACTATAAGCCAGAAGGGAATGGCAAAAAATATTCCAAGTAATCAAAAGTCTACAACCGAGAATACTTTACTCGGCAAGGCCCTCATTCAAAATGGAAGGTGAAATAAAATGTTTCCCCAACCAGCATTGCAAGAGATGCTAAAGGGCCTGCTTTAAAAAGATAAAGAAACAGAGACAGAGAGGAACACAGGTACAAAGGGGAAATATGTCAATGAAGAACTTGTCAATAATAAACTTAAACATAAATGGATTAAATGCACCAATAAAGACATAGGATAGCTGAACAGATGAGAAAACATGATCCACAAATATGCTATCTACAAGAGACCCACATTAGAACAAAGAATCAATACAGACAAAGTGAAGGGATGGAAAAATATATTTCAAGCAAATGGACATGAAAAAAGGTGGGGTAGCAATAATATCAGACAATAGATTTTACAATGAAGGCCATAAAAAGACAAAGGACATTTCATAATACTTGAGGTAACAATCCATCAAGAAGACATAACCTTTGTAAACATATATGCACTCAACATAGGAGTACCCAAATATATAAGGAAAATCTTGGAGGACTTCAAGAAGTATACTGTCAGCAACACACTAATAGTAGGGGATTTTAATACCCCATTATCAACAATGGAAAGACCTTCCATGCCAAAAAACAAAAGCCAAGGATATTGTGGCATTGAACAGCACTCTAGATGAAATGGACTTAACTGATATATACAGAACTTTTCACCCCAAAGAAGCAAAATACACATTCTTTTCAAATGCACATGGAACATTCTCAAAGATAGACCACATGGTAGAACACAAGACAAGCCTCCACAAATTCAAGAATATTGAAATTATACCAAGCATTTTCTCAGATCACAATGGCTTGAAACCAGAAACTAACCTCAAGGAAAAAGAAACCCAAAACATTCTAATTCATGGAGACTAAATAACATGCTATTATGTAATGCATGGGTTAATAATTAGATCAAAGAAGAAATCAAAAAGTTTCTGAAAACAAATGAAAATGAATACGCAAAAGTCCAAAACCTATGGGACACAGAGAAGGCAGTCCTCAGAGGGAAGTTCATAGCAATACAGGCCTACATAAAAATTAGAAGAAGCTCATACAAACAATCTAATTATAAAGCTTCAAGAACTAGAGGAACAACAAACAAAGTCCAGAGTAAGCAAAAGGAAGGAAATAATCAAGGTCAGAGCAGAATTAAATGACATAGAGACTGAAAGTACAATTCAAAGGATCAGTAAATCCAGGATCTGGTTCTTTGAAAAAAACAAAAGCAACAAGCCTTTAACCAAACTCATCAAGAAAAAGAGAGAGGACTCAAACAAACAAAATCAGAAACGACAGAGGAGAAATCACAATTGATACAGAAATACAAAAGATTGTAAGAAATTACTACATACAACTACATCACAAGAAATGTGACAACCTGGGTGAAATGGATGAACTTCTAGAAACCTATAATCTACCAAACCTGATCTAGGAGAAGCAAAAATAGACTCATACAACTCTTGAAATTGAAACAGTAAAAAAACTCCCAGCAGACAAGAGCCCTGGACCAGATGGCTGCATAGGTGAATTTTACCAAAGATTTAGGGAAAAGCTAACTCCTATCCTTCTCAACTTATTCCAAAAAAATCCAAGAAGAGGGGAGACTCCCAAACACTTTCTGTGAGGCCAGTATTTTTCTAATGCCTAAACCAGGTCAAGACACAACAAAGAAAGAAAACTATAGGCCAATATCTCTGAAGAACATAGATGCTAAAATTCTCAACAAAATGTTGGCAAACTGGATCCAGCAATATATTTTAAAAAATAATTATACACCATGATCAAGTGGGATTCATCCCAGGACTACAAAGATGAGACAATATTCACAAATCAATAAATGTAATATACCACATAAAATGAAAGACAAACATATCAAAAAGAATTTTATGAAGTACTACACTCTTATGATAAAAACATTCAGCAAGATGGAAAGAAGGAGCATAGCTCAACATAATAAAGGCCATATACTAGAAACCTGCAGCTAACATCATACTCAATGGGCAAAAATGGAAAGCCTTAATATCAGGAATAAGTCAAGGGTGTCCACTCTCTCTACTTCTATTCAACATAGATTTGGAAGTCCTAGTCATAATGATTAGACAAGAAAAAGGAATCAAAGGTATCCAAATTGAAAAGGAGGAAGTAAAATTATCATTATTTGCAGATGACATGGTAATATACATAAAATGCCCTATAGATTCCACAAAAAATTTACTCAACCTAATAAGTAAATTTGGCAAAATAGCTGGATACAAAGTCAATATCCAGAAATCAAAAGCATTTTTATACACCAACAATGAAACATTAGAGAAAGAAACTAGAAAACAAATCCCATTTACTATAGCAACAAGAAAAATAAAGTACCTAGGAATAAATTTAACCAAGGAGATAAAAGACCTATATTTGGAAAGCTATACAACACTGAAGAAAGAAATTAAGGAAGATACAAATAAATGGAAGCATATACCATGTTCATGGATGGGGAGTATAAATGTCCATACTACCCAAAACTGTATATAGATTCAATGCAATTTCTATTAAAATATCAATGTTATATTTCACAGACTAAGAACAAATACTTAAAAAATTTATATGGAGTCAAAAATGTCCTCAAATAGCTATAGCAATCTTGAGAAAAAAGAATGAAGTAGGAGAAATCACAATACTAGATTTCAAACTATATTACAAAGCCATAGTAATCAAAATAGTCTGGTATGGATACAAGAACAGACATACAGATCAATGGAACAGACTAGAGTCCAGAAATAAATCCAGGACTCTATGGATAACTAATATTCAACAAAGAGGGAAGGAACATAAAATGGAGTGCAAATAGCCTTGTCAACAAATGGTGTTGGGAGAATTGGACAGGTACATGCAAAAAAATGAAACTAGACCACCAACTTACACTATACATCAGAATAAACTCAAGATGGATAAAAAAAACTTAAATATAAGCAGTGCCACCATAAAGGTCCTAGAGGAAAACATAGGCAAAAAAATGGTAGATATCCCACACAGCAATATTTTCATTGATATCTCCCCCAGAGCATGGGAAATAAAGGAACAAATAAACAAATGGGACTACAGCAAACTGAAAAGTTTCTGCTCATCTAAAGAAAACACTAACAAAATGAAACGGGAACCAACCACATGGGAAAACATATTTGCCAATGATATCTTCAGACAAGGGTTTGATCTCCAAAATATATACAGGACTAATATGACTCAACACCAGGTGGACAGACAACCCAATTGAAAAATGGGCAAAGAACCTGAACAGACACTCCTCCAAGGAAGACATACAAAGGGCCCATAGGCATATGAAAGAATGCTCAACATCACTAGCCATCAGAGAGATGCAAATTAAACCACAATGAGATACCACCTTACAGCTGTCAGAATGGCCATCATTAACATAATCAACATACAACAAGTGCTGGTGGGGATGTGGAGAAAAGGGAACCCTGGTGCACTGCTGATGGGAATGCAGACCAGTGCAGTCACTCTGGAAAACCATATGGAATTTCCTCAAAAAACTAAAAACAGAGCTGCCTCATGACCCAATGATTCCTTTGCTAGGATGGTAATCGAAGAACCCTGAAACACCAATTCAGAAGAACCTATGCACCCCTATGTTCATAATGGTGCTGTTTATAATAGCCAAGTGCTGGAAACAACTAAAGTGTCCTTCAGTGGATGATTGGATCAAAACCTGTGGTACACCTACACAATGGAGCTCTATGCAGCAGAAGGAAAAAAGGAACTTTTACAATTTATGATAGCATACATGGAATTGGAGAGTATCATGCTTAGTGAAGTTAGCTAGGCAGAAAAAGGCAAATATACGTTCTCACTTAATACTGGAGACTAATGAACAAAACAGATAAGCAGAACGGAACAAGAGACATGGGGGAAAAAGCAGAATGATGGTGACTAGGGGGGAGTGGGGAAGGGAGAAAGTAGGGGAAGGGTTCAGTCAAGGAGCTGTTGTGAAGGACCCATGGACATGGACAACATGGTGGAGACTGACTGCAGGAGAGGGGGTGGGGATGAGGCAATGGGGGAAAAATGAAACAATTGTAATACAATAAACAAAAAATAATAATTTAAATAAAGCTATGTAGGGCAGAGACCTACATTTTTTTCTCCTGAAAATAAGAATAGTAGATGATATGTATACTCCCTTCTCATCCAGGCAAGCTAAACTGATCCAATGGAAGCACTGTTCTTATTTTGTTTCATAGTGGGTACTGAGAAAAGTTTTATGATGATAGAAATCAGAAATACTTTATAAACCTTTCTACATGCTATAGGTCCAATTACTAACATCCCCCCTTCTTGCCTGAGGTATGGGTTTATTTTCATTCATGACATGTTTTACTCAGTTAATTTACTGGTACTACTAATAAAAGCTAATATACATTATTAATGTTTTTATGTGCCTGACTTGATGCTAAGTGTTCTAGATGCATTGTCTCTTTTATCACCTCAACTGTATCATGAGTATTTGACATTATTCAAGCCATTTTATGTATGCAAAAATTCATATACACAGAGGTTCAATGCTTTGCTTCTAATTACATAGCAAGTGGATTGACTGGGATGTGAACTCAGGTGCTATGACTTCCAAGGTTTGTTTATATGAAATGTAAAAGTTGTGTGCTCATAGACATGGCAACATTAGTACCTCTCTTTCTACTTTAAGAAAATTAATTGGTAGCCTCTGGCTAGATTGGCATCTTTAATACATTTTTTAACCTGAAAAATTAATAAAGTATCCTTTTTTAGGTTTTTATTTATTTTTCAATGAGATTTGACATACAATATTATACTAGTTTCCAGTGTACAACAGTGAATTAGATAATTATATGCATATTATGAAGTGATTACTCCTATAAGCCTAGTATTTCTTTGACACCAAACAGAGCTATTACAATAATATTGACTAGATTCCCTATGCTGTACTTTACATCCCTGTGATTGATGTTATAACTGGTAATTTGTACTTCTTAATCCCTTCACTCCACCAATACCCATCCCATATGGCAACCATCAATTTGTTCTCTTTCTGAGTCTGTTAATTTATTCTAGTGTTTTAGATCTGACATATAAGTGAAATCATATGTATTTGTCTATCTTTGTCTGATGTACTTCACTTAGTGTAATACCCTCTAAATCTATCCATGTTATCATGAATGGCATTCCTTTTTATGGCTGAGTCATATTTCATTGTATATATGAACCACTTCTTTGCCCATTTATCTACTGATGGACACTGAGGTTGCTTCCATGAATGGTTATGTAAATAATGCTGTAATGAATATAGGGTTGCATATATCTTTACAAACTAGTTTTGAGTTTTTTCAGATCAATATACAGAGTAGAATGACTATGTCATTAGGTACTTTTACTTATTTAGTTATTTTTGAGGAGACGCCATACAGTTTTCCACATTGGCTGCACCAATTTTGCAATCTCACCAACAGTGCATTAGTGTTCCCTTTTCTCCACATTCTCACCTAAACTTGCTTGTTAACATACTGATGATAGCAATTCTAACATAGGTGAGATGGTATCTTATTGTGGTTTTGATTTGCATTTCCCTGATGATTATTGGTGTTGAGCACCTTATCACATGTCTGTTGGCCATCAGTCTGTCCTCTTTAGAAACATGTCTATTTTGGTCTTTTGCCCATTTTTTAATCAGATTGTTTGTACTTTGTGGGTGTTAAGTTGTATGAGTTCTTTATATGTGCTGGATATTAACCCCTTTTTGAATGTATCAATAGGAATACATCCCATTTGGTAAGTTGTATTTTAGTTTTGTTGATGATTTTCTTCTCTGAAAAAACTTTCTAATTTGGTGTATTTTTATTTATTTTTGTTTTCCTTGCTTGAGGAGACATAATCCAAATAAATATCACTAAGAGAGAGGTCAAAGAGTTAACTGCCTATTTTCCTCTAGGAGTGTTATGATTTGGGGTCTTACATTTGTCTTTAATTCATAGTGACTTTATTGCTGTATATGATGTGAGAAGGTAGTCTAGTTCCTTTTTTTTTTTTTTGGCATGTATTTGTCCAGTATTCTCTACAAAATTTATTGAAGAGACTGGTTTTACCCCTATCTGTCTTTTTGCCTCCTTTGTCACAGATTAATTTACCAAATAATGATGGGTTATTTTGGGGCTTTCTATTCTGTTCCATCAATCTACAGGTTTATTTTCAAGCCAGCACCATGCTGTCTTGATTTCTATAGCCTTGTCATATAGGAGGTCTGTCCTATGTTAATTATATTGACATTGGCTTGATACTTTTGAAACAGACCTCATAGTGCGCTATCAGACAGCATGATACTGCTAACTTGATTCTTCTTTCTCAACATTGCTTTGGACATTTGGGGTCTTTTGTGATCTCACGTAAACTTTAGGCTTAATTTTCTAGTTCTATGATAGATGCCATTTGCATTTCAAGAGGGACTGCAATGAATCTGCAGGTTGCTTTGGGATGCTATGGACATTTTAACAATGTGACTTCTTCCTATTGATAAGCATATTAGGGCCTCCCTTTTATATATCATCTTCATCATTTTCTTCAATATTTTAGTTTTCCTTGGTTAAATTTATTACTAGATACTTTATTCTTTTGGATGCAATTGTAAATGGGATTGTTAATTTCTTTCTGATGGTTCATTATTGGTGTATAAAAATGCAACTAATTTCTGAATATTAATTTTGTATCCTGCTTTAATAAGTTAATTTATTAGCTCTAGTAGTTTTTTATGGATTCTTTAGGATTCTCTCTCTAGATAGATTCAGGTCAGCTGCAAACCATTCCTTTCCAAATGAATGCTTGACACTTCTTCTCCCTGTGTGATTGCTGTGGCTACGACTTCCAATTCTATGTTGATCAAAACTGCTAAAGGTAGACAATCTGTCTTGTTCTGATTTTAAAGAAAAAGCGTTTAGCTTTTCACCGTAGAATATACAATGTTACCTGTGGGTTTGTCAAATATGGTATGTATTATGTTGAGGTTAAGTTCCCTGTAACCCAACTTACTGAGGATTTTTACCAAAGTGGGTGTTGGATTTTGTCAAATGCTTTTCTGCTTCTATTGCTATAATCATAAGATTTTTATTCTTCAGTTTACATGGAGTATAACTGACTTGCAGATATTGAACCAAACTTCCATCCCAGGAATAAATAGCAATTGTTCACGGCATAGGAGCTTTTTTAAATGTCTTGCTGACATTTCATGGAGGCATTTAGAATCTATGTTCATCAGAGATATTGGCCTATGATTTTCTTTTTTGGTAGTATCTTTGTCTGGTTTTGGATTCAAGTAATGCTAGCCTAAAAATGAGTTTGGATCCTTCCCTCCTCTGCAAATTTTAAGAATAATGTGAGAAGGACAGGTGTGAATTTTTCATTGACTGTTTGATGAAGTTCACCTATGAAGCAATCTGGTCTAGGGTTTTTGTTTATTGGGAGTTTTTAAAATCATTATTTTGATTGTTAGTAATTATTGACTTATTTTTATTTTCTGTTTCTTTCTAATTCAGCCTTGAAAGAGTGTGCATTTCTAGAAAATGATCCATTTCTTACAGCTTGCTAATATTTTGGCATACAATCATTCATTTACCGATAATCCTTTGTATGTCCATGGTACTAAAAGTCACCTCTTTCCTTTCTATCCTGAATTTGGGATCTGTCTTTTTCCTTAATGAGTCTGTCTAAAGGTTTATTGATTTTATTTATATTTCTTTTTAAAGCTCTTGGTTTCATTGATCTTTCCTATGTTTTTTAGACTCTGTTATTTATTTCCACTTTGATCTTTATTTTTTCCTTTATTCTACTCACTCTGAACATTGTTCTTTTCCTGATTTATTTATATTTAATGTAAAAATGTTTAGTTGAAATTTATTTTGTTTTTTTGAGGCATGCCTGTTGTCATTTTATCATTTTCTTTAGTTTTTTTTTTTTTTTGTAGTTCTCTTCCTTTTTTATTATTTTTTTTTTCTATTTGCTTTTTAAAAAATTTTATTGTATTTTTAAAAATTTATTGTTGTATTGTTCTCTTCTTTTGTATATTATAATTTTCTATAGTAATATTTAGATTCCGTTGTTTTTATTTCTTATATATCTCTCTTGTAGAGTTTTGTTTGTGGTTACCATGTTCTTCATGTATACTAAAATGTGTTTATAAAACTATATTTTAAGTTGATGTTAACTCAATTTTTAATGAATTCTAAAGTCACAATTTTACCCCCTCCCCTTCCATTTTCCTTAATTTTTTCCATCTTTTGTGTGTATCACTTAAATTGTTGTTGTAATTGCACATGATCTTCCTAGTTTTACCTTTTAATCTTTGTATGAGCTTAAGAGTTGGTCGATCCACTGCTTTTACTGTTTGCCTATGTGAGTGAGAATTTTCCTTGTATTTTCTTATTCATACTTTGAACAATTCTCTTCCACTTAAGCCCGTTAAAAGTTCTTGTAATAGTAGTTTAGTGATGAATTCCTTCAGCTTTATCTTTTTTGGGATACTTGTTATCTACTCTTTGATTTTAAATGATAGCCTTGCTGGGTAGAGTAATCATGGCTATCATTCTTTGCTTTCCATTACTTTGAATATTTTGCAACAATCCCTTTTATCCTGCAAAGTTTGTTGAGAAATCAGCTGACAATTTAATGGGAACTCCCTTTTACCTAAATTACTGCTTTTCTTTTGCTACTTTTAAGGATCTTGCCTTGTTTTTAAACTTTGGCATTTTAATTATGATGTGTCTTGGTATGGGCTTCTTTGAGTTTATCTTATTTGAGACTCTGTGCTTCCTGGATTTGTATGTATTTCCTCTGCCAGGTTATGAACTTCCCAGTCCCTTGCTTTGTCTTTTTATCTGCTGATACACCAATGATGTGAATGCTGGTATGCTTGATATTATCTCAGGGCTGTTAAACTATTCTTATTTTCAAAAATTTTCTTTTTGATGTTCCAATTGGGTATTTTCTAATACCTTGTGCTCCAGATCACTTATTCAATCCTCTGCTTCATCAAATCTGTTTATTCCCTCTACTATATTCTTCATGTCTGACTAGTTCTTTTTATGGTTTCTGCCTCTTTGTTGAGTTTCTCACCGAGTTCATCTATTCTTTCCCTAAGTTCATTGAGCATTCTTATAAGTAGTATATTGAATCTATATTGGGTTGATTGCTTATCTGCATTTCATTTAGTTCTTTTTCTAGATATTTGTCCTGCTCTTTCATTTGGGACATGTTTCTTAGTCTTCACATTTTGAATGACTTTTTGTGTATGTGTGAGTGTATGCATTTTTTTTTTTTTTAATGTGTTAGGTAGATCTGCTACATCTCCTAGCCTTGGCATGGTGGTTTTATTTAGTATATGTCCTATGATACCTAGTGACTTAATCTTTCTGGTCACTTGAGCCAGGTGCTTCAAGAGTGTTTCTTGTGTGGTTTGTGTGTGCCTTCCCATTGTAGTTGAGCCTTGATTACTGTTGGTGTATCAGTGGGCAGGACTGATCCTCAAGCTAACTGCCTATAGGGTTGGCTGTGACTACAGTGTATGGGCTTTGTGCAGGAGCTGATTGCACAGAGTAGGAGTTGCTATAGCAAAGCTCTGGTGCTGCCAAATGTTGCCCTTTGGGTATATCATTTGTGAGGTGGTTAGGAGGCACTCTCATGTTGCTTTTGGAGCATCTTGGAAGGAACTATGAGACAGAACAAGTTTAGCTAGTTCTTATGCTCGAAGTCACCTGATGAGAACTACAAAGTGATTTGTGTGGATGCTCACTGCCACTTGTATGAGCCCTGGAGGTGCTTGGGGGAGAGGCTATGGTGTGAGCTGAAGCTGCCTGCAACAGTGCCCTGCTTTGGAACCTCTGGTGGACACCACAATGTGAGAGGAAGCCAGCTGTGGCAGGTTTGTGGCCACTTAGTTGAAGCTACTTCCCAGCCAATACTGGCTGCAACTTATGCCAGGCTTGGGGCCACCTGATGGGAGTTACAGTGCAAGTTGAGACCTGTGGCTGCTTTTACTGGGGCCAGGGGTGGGGTTGGGTAGGGGAAGTGGTTTCACTTAGCAAGAGGTACAGGGCAAAGCAAGGCCAATGCTGCTTGTTTGGGTTTTGTGGATCTCTTTTAGATTTTAGGAAAGTCCGTAGTACAAACCCAGGCAGGCTGTTTGTGTGGAAAGCTTGCTCAGCCTAGGCTGGGGTCTCAGGGAATCTCCAGGATGGGGCAAACAGTGTTAGCCTGGTCAATAGAGAGCTCAGATTTATTCCTCACCTCCTTGTCAACAAAGGAACAATGGCACCTGACAGAACTTCTGTCCCAGGAGAGAGCTTCCTGACCTCTTCCCTTTCAGTCCTGAGGCTGGCCAATTGAGTTACTCCCTATATGTCCCTTTCTAAGCTGTGGCTCCTATGCCCAGAGAGAGTGAGTCTGTACATGGCCCCCCCTGAAGAGGAATACCTGTGCCTCTGTCTCACTCAGATGCAATTTTTGCTGTGTTTTAATAGCTAAATGTTATGGGGACTCCTCAGCATTAGTGCCCTGGATTAGGGAGCCTAGTGTGGGACTGGGATGCCTTGCTCTTCCAGGGGCACCTCTGCAACCTTGATATCACTCCTGACACTTAACTGCCACATCATGGATGTGGGACCAGCCCTTTCTGCCTTTCCTATTAGCCTAGCTGTGACTTCTTCTTTTTTAAAATTTGTTTTTAGAGAGGGGGAAGGAGGGAGAAAGGAGAGAAACATAATGTGCATTTGGTTGCCTCTCTCATGCCTCCAACTGGGGATCTGACCTGCAACCTAGGCATGTGCCCTGACTGGGAATCAAACCAGCAACCCTTTGGTTCACAGGCTGGTGCCCAATCCACTGAGCCACACAAGCCAGGGCTGTGGTTTCTTTATATCCTTAGTTATAGCACTTTTGTTCAGCTAGTCTTCAGGTGGTTCTCAATGATATTGGAAGTAAACATGGCATTGATCTAATCTGCCATCTTGAATGGGAATTCAAGTATTCAAAGTATTATTGTCTCTCCTGTTTTATTACCAATTCAGGCTTGATGAGAGGGATTCATTAAATAAGCCAAAGCTGACAGGAGATGAGACATGTAGACTAAAGCCTAACATAGCATTTGTTGCTCTTTGGAGCACAAAAAACAACAAAGAAAACATACTGACTCTGGTCTTCAAAGTATGATAGCTTAACTCTGTTATCATCTGAGGAAAGGTAATTAATCAAGTATCAAGAAAGCATAGGAAATCAATTTCATTATCAAGGAAGGTATTTGGCACAAATTACAAGAAAACATAATTTCATTTTTCCTGGATTTCATGTTTTCGTAAGAAAGAGAATTACCTTCTATTTTTATAAACCTATACCACATTTCTTCCTTTAACTTTTGTTATAAATCATGACAATACATTTCATTGTTTCTTTTACAGTTCAAAAGGATATCTCATACTTTAGAATGGCTCATATGGTAGTTCTGTATTTTCTTATAAGGACTCGTAATGTGAAGTTATAAAGCTGGGTACATTTAGACTGCCTGGAAATTTATTGTTTACTCATTACTGAACAAATTTTTCTGTTACCTATTAGGAAGGTTCTGTATTACCAGCCATGCACTTTTTGCAGACTTTCAAGCAAATGCTTATTCCAACTCAGCAAACTCACTTATTTGCTAATTAAGTAGCCAATCATCTGTTACTACATTTGAATAGGGCCTATTCTCTTTAACATTAAAAGGGCCTGTGCTCATTTTTCACTCAAATCAAATCTACAGATTTGCCCTCTGAGAAATCTCACTACAAAGTAGAATAATGGGTATATTGGCCCAAAACTCAAGCTAGGAGTAATAGGTCCTCTACTCACAATTTGGTTTATCCTAAATAATTTGCTAATACTTTTTGTACATGCCAGTCACACTGCATGCATCATCTTCAGTCTTATAATAATCCTCTTCTACCCATTTTACAGACTAGGAAAATTGAGCATCCAAGATGCTAAAAATGTCTTCCCCAAGACCAGGAAAGGCTACAACTTCAAGCCAGTTCTGACTCCAAAGTTATGTTCAAAACTAATATTCCCTGTTGCAGGTCACAGTTCTTAAAAAAGTGCTTTTAAAGAGATTTTCTAACAAGTGCCAATGATCCATCCCATTATATTGTTAAAAAAAAGAAAATACAAAATCAGAGAGGTCAAAAATAGTTTGTGTTAAATACAAATTGCTGTGCTTTGAAAACAAACAAAATGAACACCTTTGATGAGTATTTAATTTCTTGCGTATCTCTTAGGGGAATTTGGTGAATCAAATCAATTGCCTGGGAAGGTGACTCACCTTCATTGGCCAAGACTTTAAACTTAAGTTCAGCCCCACAGTTTGGCTGAACTTCACACAGGATTCTTCCTGCCTCTGTCTAGGTCCCTGACCTCCCTTTCCCTTGAGCATTTACTTTAAAAAGCTTATAATTCTGACTTTCTTCTCTGACCCTTTGCTATGTAAATATCTTTTTAAAAGCCTCTTGCTAGTTAGTGTTACAACCCAGGACAAGTTTTCTCAAGGGTTTGGGAGACTTCCCTGTGAAATTAACCTTCAAGCAAGATTATTTCATTGAGTCCTGGTTTCTATGGGAGGGTTGGAGTTTTGCTCCAAGTTGCAGAAGTACCTCCTGTCATAAAGATATAGAAAAAGTTTACTTTGACTTCAGGTGAAGCTGCTTAGAAGACCAAAGAAAGATTGTCTGTAAACCCTCCAATGCAGACAGTAAAGTTCTTATCTTCCTTTTTTTTTTTAAATTGAATTTGAGCTGAGTTCTGGCCACCTCCTCTTCACTTTGTCCAGCATAATTTTTGTTTGATATGACTGCTCTCAGAGAAACAGGGAAGACATCAGTACAAAGGATGCCTCAAATGACTTTTATTTTAACCATAAAGTGTTCATTTTTGTTTGTTTCCTAGATAATTAAATTTATAGTGAGAAAACAATTTCTCCACCACATGTCAGATGCTGAAAGCCAACGGTCCCATTGGAACCGGACACCCAGTGGCCCCGTCCTGCACCTCAACAATTAGCGGCACCCTTGGCACTGGCTCTGGCCCGGTGCTAAGGAGATGCTCTAGATGTTTCCAGAAATGGAGTACTCATTACTGCTGTTTTTCTGGCTGCAGCCCCGAATTCCCCATTTTAACATCATTGGTTGGCTATTACAGGCCAATTAAACTTATTTTTGAATAATTCACATAATAAATTACCCAATTTTAAATAGGGCACAAAATTATCTTCTAATTAGGTTCTAAAATATGATCTAATAAGTGATTTTTTTAAATGATTGTGATTACGATTACTTATTAAATGAAAAGATGCACCTTGTTCAATATACATATCGCAGCCCTAGTATGGTTAATGGGATCAGTTCAACAGAGATCCTTTGATCTTTTCTCAAAATAGCACGCTGTAAAACCACTCAAAATTGCATGGTAATTGCAACAAATTTAGACTAATGAATAGTAATACATGCAAAGAACCTTTTGCCATCAAATTTAAATTTATGCCAGCCACGGAATCATTTCAGTGAACATTAAAAAAATTAATCCTATATTTTTGAGGTGCCTGAATTTTTGAACCACCTTCTGAAATGTGAAGTGAAATATGAAAAATACTGTAGTTTCATCAAATAATGACATAGCGTCTATAAAGTACAAATAACAGTGATGAACACGGAATACCTCTTCACTCAATATTAGTTACTATTGTGATCTATCATTACTCACTTACCCTGAATCCTGGTCAATATAAGTGCAAACATCAGTTATCCTTTGAGGAGCTGTACAGACTAGGTCATCCCCACTGGTTTAGCTAATGCTTAGAAGACTGTCACAAAAATGACAATACAATTCTTTTCTGCTATAACTACCTAGCTTTTAAAATTACTATTCAAGAAAGCCGCCTTTTTCTTGTTTGACAAAAGATTTCATTGATATGACAGTGGCCCAATATTCTGTTAGCTAGCCACCCTCAGCCCCACATATATACAACAAAAATGGACATGTTAGTCTCAGCATTATAAATCAAAGAGGAAACTATCCTCTCTAAAGAGGATTCCCAGGAAATTAAAAACTGGCCCTGTCCTCTTTTTAATAAATGACAAATTATTCATTAGGAAGATCCCACACCAAAGAGGGTCATTATCTTTATTTACTGCCTCAGCTATCAACATAAAATTGCCTTTACAAATTTCTGTAGTTCTCAGAAAAGGGCTCTGTTGAGAAGAGGACCTCAAAACTAAGATATTGACATGATTAAGGATCATCTTGAGACTTAACTGGTTTGCAGTGTTGCCATTTTGCCAATTTACTAAGTAAAGCTAAAACAAAAGATTTCAAAGAAAGCTGTTTTACAAAAAACCATGTTCATGTGGAAAAAAAATCTTAGAAAATATCTGTATAATACAAATCACAAGTCATATAGCACTAGCACTTATTACAAGCAAGGGAATAAATATATGTTTCCATATATTAATTCATTTCATCTAACAACCATACCTGTAGGCAGAGGGAAAAGCACAAAGTGTGAAGAATAAGCTATCCACTGGTCACATGTCCAGGAAGCGGAAAGGAGGGGCATTTTAGCTCAAGTGACCTAGCTACTAATGGCTGCTTCAGACTTCTACCTCTTAGCTAAGAGCTGGGATTCAATGAGATTTCCTGAATTGCATAGTCACCCTCCCAGATTCTATACACTGTTTATACCAGTGTGAAGTTGTCCTCTAATGCTAACCACGCAGGACAGTATGGCTGCAATCAAGTGTAATTGCGTTCCATGTGTTCCCACCAGGGGTTGTTCCTGATCTAGTCTCAACCTGGACAGTTCCCATCAGGAGGCCTGAGCGGCTTCATCAATTGCCCACCAATTTTCAGCCAGGAAAAGCAACAGCATTATGCAAAAGGGAAAAAAATAGCTTCAATATTCTTTTTATATAACTAAATTGAAAAAAAGAGAGCCACCACTTATGCTCTACTTTCTGCTGCACGTTGTGGTAGGTACCCTAGATATTGGTTTTGATTCTAGCAATCACCTAAAAAGTAGGTGCTCTTTTCATGTCAAAGGTGAAGAGCCTAGTTATAAAGATGAAGAGAAAAAGCATTCAGGGTAGAATGAAGGATGTCCTTTCACAGAATGGGACTGATGATGCAAACTTCCTATTTTTCTCCCAAAGCTTAACAGAGCAGTGGGTGAAAAGCAGGACTCAATACTGCATAATCAATAATGGAACTGATGCCCACCAACTGTACAACTTCCCTCTTCATTAAGAGTTCTGAGGGGAACCCCATGCTATTTAAAATTTATTAAACACTTGATAGAATGCATAATTTACTTGTATTAAAAAATATGTCAATTTTTCTTTGTTTTACTATTAGTCTCCTTAGGCACCTACATAATGAACATGGTACACTTTCAGCAAAGAAGCCGATTTAAAGGAGTTGTGGGATAGAGTGAATTGAGAACCTTCATATGTGAATATTCAGGGAGTGTGAAAGGTATTAGTGTGAAATTTGGGCATACTGCCTGTAGAAGTTATTATGCATATCTTTACAAATATAACTGCTTTCACTTGCTTAAGGAGTAGCAAAAGTGCATAGCAGATTGATACACATGGATGGGCAAATATATGTCTACCAAACAGTGTATTCTTGTATTATTACTTATGATTGTAAAAATTGTCATACAAGCAACTCTAAACCTACTTTTGTCCAGCTCTGTATTCATTGCAGAATAACTCAATATTTAACTTCTCTAAAAAGTTTTCTAAAATATGACCTGCTGATAATCTGGAATGATTTTTATCAAAATATAGATAACAGTAGCCAAAATTTAATAATATCAGCAACTGTAATTTTTGTCCATGCTTTTTCACATTTGTATTCAAAACAACATGTAAGAAACATATAAGAAAACCAGTACAGCAAGAAATGACCTGTAAGCAGAGGATTCTATTCTAAAACAGTATTTAAATTGAAGGGCATTAAACCCCTGGAAAAACAAACAAACAAACAAAAAAATACCTCTTTCAAGAATAGTTGGAAAATAGAAAAATATCCTAAAATAAGAATCTCATAGGAAGCTGTCACACAAATAGAGCCAGTTCTACCAAAAGAGCAACACTACATGAATTATAAAAGATGGGCATGAAGTATGTCATAGCAAATTGGACAGAACGAGCCACTGTAGAAAAGAGATCTCACAAAATGTAAATAGGAAGAGAAACCTTTCATTGAACACACTAGTGAGACACTTCAAGGAGAGGTAAGATCACAAGAAAAGCCTACAGTAAATGATCCCATTGAAACAACAGAATCTGAAGTTCCAACCTTAGGAGGAACTGATGAATTGAAAAGTACAAGGTAGGGAAAGAAACACTGAGGGAGAGGGTGAAAAGTTAAACTGGGCTTGACATAAGAGTTCTGAAGTAGCTATTATCAGATAGAGGCAGTAGCTGCTGATTCTTGTGTATTGGACGGCAGGCTTGATTTCAGTAGAACAAAATTAAAATTTACACAACAAATCCAGGCAGGGAGCAAGGCAAACAGGGTTTCTGCTACGTGGAGCTTCCCTTCTTGTGGTGGGATGCAATGAGCAAGTAAAAACAGAGAAGTGAAAAGGATTCTTTCAGAGTGGTAAGTGTGGTCCAGAAAACAAGGGCAGAAAAACTATCTAACCAGGGCTATTAACAAGTTGCTCCCGTCTTCACACTGTGCTTTACGAAGTTGGCACAACTCACAGGGATAAAAAGGATGGGAGGATGACTCTTTCCTCTCCTCTCTCTCCCCGACCCCCAATTCTGGAGGAAAGGGGAGACTAAACTAGTCTATAAGGAACAGTTAGTAAGATCTATAGGCAAAGGCTAAAAGAGTTCAATCATTTTACCTGTGCTAAAGAAGAAGGAAAAACAACATGTGACAATTTTGAATGCAATTGGCTTTCTCACAATGAAGTTTACTAGGTACTCAAGCTGAGGACTCTCTAGAAGAGGATGATCATCTCTACTTAAAGGCAAAGAGACAAGCTGGAGGAAAATAGGCAAGTAGTATAATTAGTATGAACCATCACTGTTTTCGGTGCTTTGTTAACGCAGTGGAAAATATTGGAAAAAAAAATGCTCTCTAGATATTGCAGACTGGGAAAACAAGTACACACGCACACACCCCAATGTGCAACCAGTCACCAGACTTTGTTTTATGAACGATCCAATCCGTGCTGGAAGATCTCAGATAACATCAAAGCGACTGTCCTGCTTGGGTGTGGGAGAATAAGAGAAATGGGGAAAGAAGAAACTTGGAGGGGGAGAAGGCAAAGAGGTGGGACTGAGGCACTGATATAATGGATTTTTAAAAAGTGATAAATTCTTTTTTTGTTTTGGACACAGAGAGAATGAGCATACCAATAAAAGCAAAGGCAGGGTCTTGGCAAAGGCAAGAAACTAGATCTGTGCAGATAAGCAAAACAGAATGTTTATGGAGATCAATAAACTGGAGGAGTGGAGTGGATGATTTTTAAAATTCCAATGAGTGACTATAAAAGAAGATTCCAGAGGCAGAGGAAGGGGGACAAGAACACACCAGTCTGGACCTCCCAAAACTTCTGCTGAGATAGGGATGCGAAGCTTCTGCTCCATGTTGGCATTCAGTAGCTTCTCGAAGTGCTTAGAGTGTGAAACTAAAATCAATCGGAAGCCATGATATTCAAAAGGAAATGCAAGATACACATCCTGAACCACCTTTTAAAAAGTCCAAATATCAGAATAGGTAAAGTTTACTTTAAAATATCATTTTTCACCGCAATACCAATGGGTTTCTTGTGATGTGACATTATCCTGGGATTTTAGGTGATACCTACAAAGTCATAAGTTATCTGGGAGTGGCGAGGCCAGATCTGTCTCCCTTGTGTTGCTAACCTAAAGAAAATTATTGAATGTTAAGAAACACTGCTGTACAAAGGAGACTAGAGATGACCCTAACCCTTGGAATAATAAATATCTGAAATAAAATCCGGGCTAGGATTAATTGTCTGGGTCCACAATTAGCACTTGAATGAAAGGGAGAGAAAATAGTACAGAGCTGAACGGAAACAGTATTTACCTGTTGGTCAGTCACAGGGTATCACAAAGGAGGAGGAGAGATTACACACCAGTTAGAGTTACAATGTATCAGCTTGAATTTCAGAGACTGAAATATTCTCTATTAAATACAGCATGGCGGCTACTGGCTGCTTGTTTTACTGCTGCAATAGCATTCTCACTCTGGAAATTCAGAGATATATCACTTAAGATAATTTGCTAGTAGAGTGGCCAGTGGGGATTTTTGTCAGTAGAAAGGTCAAATAATTTTCTGCAATGCACTGCAATTTTTAAGCTCTACAGTTTTGCTATAGGTGACCAAAGGCGAAGCCCATTATAGTGTTATACCCAGAAATTACGTTGTAAGTTAATGGAATGTGTACAGCAGGGTCCCAGCCTTGTGGGCCACCCACATCCCCTGCACTCCCTCTGAAATACATAGTCCTGGTAGGTTTTATTTTTATTTTTTTCTATAAATATGGGGAAAAAACCTATCCAAGTAAAAAGCAAGAACCCTTATCCCACAACCAGGCATTCTGGAACAGGATGGACTTCTGGATATAAATGCACAGCTTTCTAAGGATGAGAGCATGCAGCAAAGATTTAGAGTAGGCAAAGAAAAGTAAGAAAAAAAAGTGGACTAACCTAACCCACCTGAGCTCGGCTCACAGGGGTCGATGTCCTCGTCATCACTGGGACACTCTGCTGAGGCCACAAGGATGTCATCTGTGGTCTGGAAAAGAATCACATGCAGCAGATGAATTTCAAGGGACTTAACAACACCGTCCCATCTTTGTCTCGTTGACAAGTTAAATACCATTTGTTTACCTGACAGGATGAGAAACCAAATTCAGTATTCCCCTTCCCAAGGATACAGAGCTTGCTTTTTGTTTCCATTTATTCTAGGTCCCTCATGGAAGCATGTGCGTATTTGTGCGAACATGGTCATAGCTTAATTTATAGGAGGACGGCCAACTTGCAGATGTCCGTCCACGCAACTGCGCAGAGAAGCTGCACCCAGGAACGTACAGGTTTAAAACAATCTGGCAGAAACAGACTTGAAATTTATACAGCCCTGGGGCACTACAATGTACGCATCAGTAGGTTTTATGCAGCATTTGCGCTTGGCTTCCTAAAAGCAGAATAGCTATGACCTTTCACATTCATGGCCAGGTAGGGTCTGATGAATCTTTGAGATCCAGCTTGTCCTTATTAGAACACAAACTACCTTTCACTGATGTATCAAAAGAAGCAAATATAGTCCATTTAAGGTATTTTAGAACTTGGTGTTTCGCTTTCGCAGTGAATTCTCATTTGTGGAACATTTAGGTAGCAGGTATCCTGTCCCCATTGTTCTTTTCATCATTAAGGTTTCATAATAAATGAAAAGCCTATTTGGGGGGAATGGCATTTTATAGTAAAGAGGAAAGAGGTGACAGTTTTCTCTGCGGCATTGCAGTTGCTTTGTTGCACTTGCAGCCTGAAGACAACCATTACCATAACAAAAGAGCAGTGTGTAAATCCAGGCAGTTAGTCGCATAATCAGCTCATTTACAAGCACTAAAGGTTGTTTTTTACCGCCACTTTCAAGGAGCAGTAAATTCGGCATAGCTCTTGCATCGAAATTGTGAAGGTTTGCATCAGATTTGGCTAATGCTAAACGCACACAGAATTCATGGTACAAGAAGGAAAATATCAACTAAGGATTAAGGAGATTATAGTTATTCAGACAATACAGAACTGCAACATTAATTGAGTCCCTACTTAAAAGTGGGATTGATATAGGTTGTAGCTAGGTATGGTGATGCATATTTAGGAGACTTATTGTGGTAATCATTTTGTAATATACATACATAGTATCTCATCATGTTGTATACCTGAAAGCAGTATGTTATATCAGCCTTAGTAAAACTTGAAAAATTAATATAGGTCTTATATTTTAAAATAAGCAGAAATATCATATGACTTGCTTTCATTAAAAGAGTACCAAATGGAGTCAGAGTCCCCTTCCCCACCTACTAAAAATAAGCAGAAATATGATATGACTTGCTCTCATTAAAAGTACCTAATGGAGTCAGAGATTAAAGCATAAAGGTCAAGAAAATGGTGCCATTTTGAAAAATGGAGACAAGGAATGATGCACTTTAGTGACAAAAATTAGGTTTAAAAACGTTCCACGTTCAGGATCTTTAAGAATTTGTTCTGATGCTAATGCTCCATAATAGGACTGTAATTAAATGCAAGCATTGAAAAATAGCATCTTGAGATGGTTTCATATTATTCTGCTCTTAATTCCTCTGAGACCATTAGGAGGGTGCTATTATTTTACACAACGCAGTTCAACATATCAGTTTTCCTGGAATTATAACTGTCCATGTGAGCGATAACTACTAGCAATTGGTGTGATAGTAACTCAGGTATCTTTCATTAAAGTGAACTTTAAAAGGAGAAACCCCATCCCCCCTGGGACAAGCACCTCTTGGGGGCTAATATCCAAACTGACTTGATAATAACATGTTATTGGCTTATGAATGTCTTGTAGGCCAATTGTTCCAGTTTGCCCCAGAGCAGATCATTCACATTCTTTAGAGCTAATTTCAACCACAGTGGATACTCTTTAAAATTAATTTTAAGTTTGCAAAATAATTCCTCATGTTCCTTGAGGAATGTTAACTCCACTAATGAAATCAATGTAGGGTTGTTGTTTTGCTCTTGATAGGAATGTGAATAAAATTCTTTCATCCACTGCTACTCATCCCAGCTGTGGTGTGGCCCCCCATCCCCATCCTTTACCTGGGAAACATTTGCTAATGTCTGGAAACATGACAGGGTGGCATAACTGGGCTGAAGGTGGCTGGGTGGAGGTGGGGTGAAGGTGTCAGCTATCATGGCATCTAATGGGTTGAGACCAGGAATACCTGTAAATGTCCTAAAATGCATGTGCCAGCCCTCCCATGACAAGAATGATCTGACCTAAAATGCCAGTAGCACGGAAGTTGAGAAACTGATTTCAACATTTCAAAACTAGTCTGTGCCTAATTTTTTCATCTGAAAATTGGACCACATAATAGTTTCTATTATTGTAGGAATTATCAGTACACAAAAAGTACCTAGAATAGGATCACGTCGTAAATGCTTACAAAAGTTGCAATATGATCAACTGCTGTTATAACTGCTGTTATTTCACAAACGTAGAACCAAGTTCTTTTTATACAGTATTTATAAATAATACAATTTTAGATATTAAACTGGAAGTTGCACATGTCAACTATCCTCCATGTCATATCTCATGTTAACATGTAATCAAAATACAGTAGTGATATTGGTACTTTGTTGACCTAAGCTAATATTCCCTCTTTTACTGCCTAGGTATATATTCTGGATCAGAAGTAAAACATCAAGTTTACAAAATAAAGGCTGCTTTTTAAAAGTAATCCATGGACTGAAAATGTGTGATTCATTGTACAGTGTTTCATTCAGGCTAAATTATTTAGTCACACAAGCTAATTTTTTTAAAAGTTGACCTATTTTCTACATTCAAGAGCCTTTTGGAACAATTCCACAGCAAAGATAAAGTGTTAGAATATTCTTAGTGTTATCTTTCACAGAATATAGTACCTAAAATAACAAAACATGTCACCCATTAAATAGTATCTTCTGTAACTTTTTTTTTTAAGTAGGAAAAATACTGTACCAATCTGGCCTCATTGTATAACTATAATTTAGTTTTTAATATACTTTTTTTCTGGTATAATAAATATGCATTCATGTTTTTCATATTGTTCAGAAATTAAAAACCAGCAACAGTCTAAAAAACAGTACTAGTCTTGCAAATAAGAGATCTTAAATCAGCAGATGCATTGACAGAAGTCATCTCTATATTAAAAATTAGGAAGTGGCTCAAGTGTAGGAAAAACATTAAATTTCATTTTAGAGGCTGAATTAACTGAACAATTTCCTAACCAAAGCTGTGTACTTAAATTTAATTCACTGTGTTTGGAGCTGCCTCTCGATGACATGCTATTGAGAGAGTGGTGGAAAGAAACTCACATATGTCATGTTAATCAATTCTATTCTTTACCTGATGGTGACAGAACAGTGATCAAGCAAAAGCATTAGCTTTACATAACTATCCATCCTGTACACTTGACCACTCAGAACGCAAAGGGTCATGCTGGTCTTCCCTAATTCAGAGTGGTCTGTAGACTCACAGGGCATCTGTTCTTGCTCAACCTGCCCATTACAATTTCCAAGGCTGCTTTACCTTTAGGGGAAAAAATGACTTCGGCAGAATTCAGGAAATATTCAATGGATAAACACCAATATGTTATAGTGGATGAAAATGTAATTAGGATAGGAACGAAAGGCTGTTCCTAACGTATAGTAAGTCTGACCAGTTAGATGGGTGTGGGATGTATTGGGGTGATCACTTAGGTATATAAACATCTAATCACTATGTTGTACATAGGAAACTAATATAATATTGTATGTCAACTGGAATTGAAAAATAAATTTTAGGAACTTAAATTGATTTAATATCCAGGGTTATAAGAAGTGACCATTTGGTAGAATAGAAAGAGAATTTTGGAATTTGCTGCATATTCACATAATATCACTTAAAAATATAGCATAGTTGCTTATTGGCATGGTAAAAATATACAAGAAGGTACATAAACTTAGTCTTAAATGTTTAATCTTTGATAAGAACAGCATTCTTAGACTTTATTCCTCATGCTAAATAGCTTTGCTGAAGACTGATACATTCCTATGAAAACACCTACAAATCTCTATGGGGACAAATCTGTTTTATGCGAAAAAGAGCAAACTCCAACTATAAAAAAGGATGCACATTACGAATGTGATGTGTGAAGAGAAATCTTTGATTTACTGTAAAATTATGGTTGAAACTTTGTTTCTCAACAAAAATAATCTATTGGCTATACATCCAAAGACAAAGTAAAAAGACGCTGTCTCAAGAAATGGTGTTCATTTGTATATTATTATTTAGCCTAATTGTTCACTGCTATGAAGGATATTTAGACTGAATTGACTTAGAGTGTGGTACAAGTTGAAATGTGATATGTTTGACTAATTGATGGACACCTGTTCTTGCTAATACGTTTGTCCATTGGAAGCTACTCTGAAAGAGAGAGAGAACATTTATGTCTGGCTTTCAGGACCAAATCTCATAGTCTCTCCAGAAAAAAGTTATTGCTAGGTGTGTTTCCCTGAAATAAAAGAAAGAAAAAGATGCCAGGATTCAGAATTAGTGTTACAAACTCCCCAAGCTAAGTCTAAACCAATATAGAGAAATCTGTGGGGCAAGTAGCTTCTAGGAGGCAGGGGAGTTATAATTCTCACAAAGACAAAACTCTGAACCAAAAAAATCCCAAAACAATTATAATATGTATATACAACTTCCAGATAGTGGGCCAATTTGATCAAATGAACTCAATAAATAGATATATCCAGTTGATATTTTTAGTTTATCAGCAATGCTAGTAAAGGCGCAGAGGAATTCAGTGACTCTGCAAAGACCGGATGGTAATTTCCATGGTCTCAATCAGGCTCTTGGTTCTTATTGGTCGATTGTTTTTTTTTTTTTTTCTGAGTAGTAGATGCCATATGAAGATGTCAATCCCATGGCACACTAATGAAAATAAAAATCAACTGAGATCCAATCTGTGAAGGATAAATTTTAGCTCCAGTGCATGAAAAACAAAGAAAATGATAATTTAGCGAGCATCATGTGAAACAGCTCATCTACGCACAGCATGTTCTGATGGGTGTAAACTGTGGTCACTGCCTAGCAAGGGGTGAATGATGGTGCTTACCCACAAATAGCATATTGTGCCCACTGTTTTGAAGCATAGCAACAAATCACTTATTAATACAAAAAAGTCACTTCAAATAGCTGATTTTTCTTGAAATATAACAGTGTTCCCATATCTATTACTTCATTAAATATTCACCAATAACATGCTTGTTCAGACTGTAGGTGGAGGTGCTATTATCCTGTGTTATATTTAAGTACCTGCTCTAAAAAGAAAAGGAAAGAAAAGAACCCATTTGTATATTCATTTCCTCTATTTAAATGTTTGAACACTGGTATTCATGAATATTTAGGGCAAAGCTTAAGTATCCCTGAAAACAGACAGCCTTCACATTTCTTTTATGTTATTTTTCCCCAACTGATACCTTAGGCTATTATTACAAAAAGTGATCATAAATCAGCTGTCTGGGTAAAAGACAGACTTGAAAGACCATTTAATTTTCTTCAGGATTTCCTTAGCTGCTTAAAATGTATGCAATGATTCCAGAATGGTGACAGTGAAATAGATAGAAAAACTTCACCGTGGTAAAAAGATCACAGCATTTTACTCATTTTAACACACATTTTGATATGAATTTGACACCAGTCATACTAACAGGTAAAATTTAAAGGGAAGAATATGGATGTGAAAATAATGCCACAGGTAAATTAAGTTAAAGAAAATTATGGAAGAAAAGAAAGAACTGGATTCCTTAGTGAGAAAACAAACCATTATACTTTAGCAGCATTATGCAAAAGAATATACCTGCAAAGTAGAAACTTGGTGGGAAGGAAGTTCAAATTAAATTTATATTCTAAAAACGATAGTGCGTCTCTTACACTATCTTTTAATGCTAACGATGGCCTCCATCATCACATTTCCATTTTAGGCCAAAGCAATGTAGAGTAGCTTCCCTCCCACCCCCCATAAAAGTTAAAATGAAGTTAAAAATTTTAGGAAGCCATTGGAATAATGTTGGAGTCCTTACTCTATCCTCCTGGATTCTCATCCTTAGAAAATAGTGTAAGACCTCCACAGACTACTGGTAGTGGGATGGAGGTGCTGAAGGCCGACTAGAATGTGTGTGTGATCAAATGTGTTCCCTCTCTATTTGTTTTGGTTTTGGACAAAGCACTTCCCGAAGAGGATTTGGCCATTTCCAAATGAAATCAATTCTGATGGATGTTTGCCATGCGAATCTAGGCTTCTAGCTTTGTCAATATGAATCTCTCTGGTCCAGCTGTTGTGACTGGAAAGGACTAATTAGTCACACAGGTTGAACTGAAAATAGTTATTCATTATGAGGCCAAAACCAGATTTTATCATTATAAACTACCAATGATGGATAGTTTCAACTAAATGCCTCCAAAGTTCAAGCTTTCACTGTTGGTGTTTAACATGTAAGAGAATAGAATCAAGTTTTAGTCAGGCAGTCATATGTCTTCTTATACTGAGCCTAACCTTAGTGATTATTAGTCTCAGTTCTTCATTTTACCTGTCAGGAAACTGAAACTAAAAACTTAACTGTTTCTGTTTCACCATATTCTGCAAATTAATGACAAGGCTATGAGATTATCCAGGCCCAGGTAGATTGTAATTGTCTCTTATTCCAGCTGACTTCTAGCCATCCATCCGTCCAAACCATCTCGTTCTTTAAAGTTTGATGTTGTTCATCAAGATATATAATGAAATAACTTTAAAATGAGTTAAAAGAGTGGCAAAGGAAGAGTACAGCGTTTTAATAAGTGACCCTGAAATTGCCAAGAAGAAAATATATACAAGGAGACAAACATACTCAGCTATTGCATCACTTAATATGGTGCACATTAAGATACACTAAAAAGGACATAAAATGAATGCTAGAGTTCAAAAATTTTTAATTACAGTTACAAACATTCGAATAACTAGTTATTTTGAAATAGAGTAAATCCAGAACATACTTTATTTACTTGTAATCTTTTCTTATTTTTAAAGACCTTAAACACCTTGCCTCTCATCTCTGTACATAAATGTATAACTAAGTTCTTGGGGACAGAAAAAAATTTTAATTACTACATTTTTTCTGCCTATTTTTCCTCTCTTTTCTCATTAATCCATTTGTGAAAATTCTTCCAACTTTGAAGGTCTCTCTTATGATTGTTTTCACAACCTAAGTGCTAATGAGATGTTTATCTTTGTCTCTCTCACACAAGAATCATTAGGGTTTTGTAAAATTATCTCATTGCATCTTGGGAATAAACAAATGGAAGTAACCATTCATTAGTAACAGTGGTTATTTCTCCAAATACAATGATGCATTCATTAATCAGGGCAATTTCATTTGCATGATGGCCCTAGAAATTAGAGGTACAAAATCAAAGTTATAGAAGGAGCCACAGGTACCCTACTTATCCACATTTATTTCCTATTGGGTAGTACCATGAGCAATGTCTCTTTGATAGAAGCTTAAACTGGAAACACATGACAGCAGCAATCCCACAGCAAGAAAGAAAGATGTGGTCAGAAATAACGATGGCTTAGTTAAGAGAAAGTCGATTTTCTAAGATTTTTCACCCATGAGTTGAATAGAGGCAAGGTTCTAGACTGAGCTCCCCCAATGAAGCCAGTATGTCGGCGTGTTTCCGTGAAGCGACAACTGAAAGGAAACGTTACCTGGCTCAGATGCTGCAACGCTCTATCATTCATACACTAACAGGATCCGACTTTGCTGGTCATAGTTGAGCGGAAACGCCAAGCTTCCCTATCTGACAACGGCATTCCCTGTTAATTAACCAAACTACTTTGGTCCATTGATACATATTTGGAATGTTGTAGCATCAAACCTCTTCAGTTTAATTTGTTGGAAGCTAATTAATAGTGGGGATAATATACATACTAGTCCAGATACAAGTAAGTCTCAGCCTGAATCTCATGAGCAGTATGCATCATCTTAGACTAGTTTGTGTTCTTAATTATACAAATGAATATATATATTACACTATTATATATACTATACATGCAAATATGTATGCTATACATATTTGTGAACATATGTGTGTATATAATCACTTATATATGTGAATCATAATAACTTCTCTATCTCACAGGGATATTATGGGGATCAAATTTGGTATGTGTGAAAGCCTTTTGAAAGTATGACAGTTCCCACACTGTAGCACTTATGTGAGTTATTATTTTTGTGCTTTGCCTAGCAGTATAAAGAACAGTTCTAGGAAGTGCTCTTAGAGAGCAGCCAAATACCCACTAACCGAGTAAATTTCATCTTCGTGTCCTGAAATCCTCTTGTTCTCTCACTCTAACTGGCCCCTCTCATGAAGGCTGCTACTCCGGGGCTGATCCCTGTTGTGCTGGGATGGGATTCATTTTGGCGTTGCTGATTTGGGGCATATGTGCCCATCTCACTGGTAACTTACAAGATAGTGCCAATGCAGGCCTGGCACGGTGGTTTCTATTCTCCAGGTCGGATCTGGAGAGCTACTGCATAGATGCAGGGATGCTGGAAGGCTCTCTGACTCCTCCTCTCTAGTCAGCCTCCTCGAACTTCAAAGATGTGGCAGCTTGATTCATTTTTATCTCTGTACCCAAAGTTTACTTCTAATTCATGTCTTACCATATCTAGAGCATCTAAACGAACAGGAAAAACAGATCGCTTAGCATATGCGGATTAGTGAGGAGAGACGGAGAGAGACAGAAGAGAAGAAGAAGAGGGGTAGGCATTGAGGGGAGAAGAAGAGACTAAGGGTGATCCATGCAGCACAATGATCCTTATTGTAGCAGTTGTACTTGTAATGACAACATGATGTTGCCTGTGATTGTGTCCTCAATAGGGACTAATAATATGCTAATTAGTTCTTAGAAGACACTGAGCAATATTTTCTTAGTGCATTAGAACAGTGGAAGTATTTGCCTTTCCAAGTTATGTTTACATTTAAAAGTTTGGGAACTGCTTAGGTGTCTTTTTAATCTTATTTTATATACTCTGTGGAACAGTTTTACACCCACAGAATATCTGTAACAGGAAGTCAATAGAATTGACTTCAAATGTCATCATCATTGTGGCAATTATTTCATAATGTGTATCAAGTCATACACCTTAAAGTTTATTTTTAATTTTAAATTTTCATAGTTAAAAAACTTACACTTCAATAAAGATGGAAAAATATCACACTCTGGCCTATTTTTTTTTTAAGCATTTGCAATTTAAATAAAAGCATTTTACAAAAACAATTATGATTGTAAAAATAGAATTAATGAATTTAAGTGGGAAGCATTCACCTTGATTTTGAAAACAGAAGAAATGTTACACATGACACTTGAATTGGTAGAATCATTTCAAATAATCTTATCCTGATGGTCATCCTAAAATCAATATATCTCAATATATATTGGTCACAATCACTCATTTGTAACAACTTATTAAATCTCAAAATAAGAGTGAGCCAGTATAGATTATTTTCCAGGGGTATAACTCCTGAGAGTGGGAGATGAGAATTGTGGGAAAAATCACACATTTTCAAAGATTTTATCAGCCTTCTAACATCTCTAGAAGTGACAATATACTTTTATAACTGGTTTCCATGTTATACCTCATGGCCGGGAATTTATGGTAGAGAAATAGCAAAAAGTGACATTATCTTTAAGTGAAAAGGGAGAATGATTGTAAGTTAGAAGGAAGGAAACACTAAAATGTCTTGCAGTAAGTTGGTCTACCTGCTTTTATGAAGTATTTCTGCCCTTTGAGAAAGCAGTAAGATATGAACTGCTTTCTGGAAAGAACTGAAAAAAAAAATAGTTGACTATCATTCTGGTTTATTTCTTATATATCATTCCCACAACTCTCTTTGGCTCACCTAAACTATATTGAAATAACCTTAAATCATAAGCACTTTCATTTAATTACAAAGACACTATACCTTTATAATGTTTTCTTTCAAAATCTAACTACAGAATACAAGTCTTATCATCTTCCTGAAATAAACTGCATGAAGATAAGGGTTGAGTGAGATCAGCCATCAAACTCAGACCCAGAAATCAGTTCAGGAAAAAAATGCACTCATTAAAAATTATATCTTTAATGCCCTGGCTGGTGGCACAGTGGATAAGGCACCAGCCTGTGAACCCAAAGGTCGCTGGTTCGATCCCCCAGTCAGGGCACATAACCAGGTTGCAAACCAGGTCTCCAGCCAGGTCTGTAGCTGGAGGCAGGTGAAAGGCACTGGTGTCTCTCTCCCTCTCTAACTCTCCCCTTTCCCCTCTTTCTAAAAATAATAAATAAAATTTTTTAAAAAAATTAAAATTTTACACCTTTTGATTGATTCTTTCATCTATTCATAACCATTTATTGAGTACCTTTGATTAAATAGGATTTAGCAGAGGAAGAACATAATAAGGAATCAGGCGTCCCTGCCTTCAATTGCACGGAGATCTTCAGATGTGTAACAAATGACGGCTGGCTGTGAGTGGAAAATCTCTCTTTGACCACTAAGCAGGGAAGAAGCATGAATTTAAGAGTTGGACAGACTGGGGTGAAATCCCCGCTTTGCCACTTATTAGCTCTGTGACTTGGGATAATTTCTTAAGTTCTCTACGTTTCTTCCAGTGTGAAAATGAAGCTATTTACACCTGTGTTGCAGGGTTGTTATGAACATTATATTCTGTGAGGCTGGATAGATACAAGCACCGTTTAGCACAGTGGCTGGCACTTAGAAGGTTTTTAAAAATATATTATTTTTAGAGAGAGGGGAAGGGAGAGAGGCAGAGAGGGAGAGAGACATCAATGTATGGTTGCCTTTCATACAGCTACAGACCTGGCTGGAGACCTGGCTGGCAACCTGGTTATGTGTCCTGGCTGGGAATTGAACCAGCGACCCCTGAGTCTGCAGTCTGGCTCCTTATCCACTGAGCCAGCAGCCAGGGCTAGAAGATGTTATTAAGAGTATTTATTAGATAACACAGCTGGCTCTGTATATGTCCTCACTTTGTTTTTCTTTCAATGGGAAAAGTTTATTGCTGGCACTGGACACTGGGAATCTTTAGACAAATGCTCTCTTCACAAAGAAAGTTCACTTTCCTGACTTAAATTCAGAGTTCCATGTTCGCACCCTTATAAATAGACAAATGGTAGGTATGTTTGATATGAGAACACTTATTCAAATACCTCAGAAAAAGCATAATATCAACAATGGGTTGAAAAACGTCTCTTCTGCAGCTGCATGCTGTAACCATGCATTTGTTAAGTGCTATCTGCTTTAGAGTTTGTAGACACTTTGAGGTTTCTCTGCCAGCCCCCTTACAGCGAAGTGAGGGAGCGCCTCAGCTGGCACGGCCAGGTGTGCAGTGTGGAATCCTAGCACCGCTCAGCATCAGACTGTGACCTGCAGAGTGGATTCTGGCCTCCTGGCTCCCCATCCAATTGGCCTCCTGCGCCTTCCATTGCTCCCAGTTTCATGTTTGGGTATGGGGAAGATAAAAATAGCAGTGGGATCAATTCACTACTTTCCCCAAGTTTCTCAAACATGCTTTGTCCTTTTCAGTTCTGCCCTATGTTGCACTGAAAACTTCATGCAAGGCTTTTAAGAAATACCAGGGAATCCCGAGTTGCCAGAGTAGAGGGCAAACTAGTACCAAGCTCACTAAGGACCACCTGAAGGACACACATGCAGAGGGTGGGGGAGAACACCGCTGTCTTCTACTGAGGACCAGCAGCTTCACGGAAAGTGGGTCTTTGCGCACACCTTTCATTAGATGGCCTCTGTGCCTGAGCTCTGCCTACAGGTATTTGGGTGTTTTATTTAGTTTGCAATTGTCTAATGAAGATTTCTTTAACCACGATTCGCCCATTATTTTTGTCATTAAAGTCGCTGTGATAGAAAAAATAACATATAAAGCACTGAGATTGCTAAGGGATTAATCACACCCTCGCTTAGATAGCCTTTCTGTCTCCAGCCTTGCATTTTACCTTAAGTTCCACTTAATTCTGATCTGTTTCCTCCTAGGTGCCATCACACCCCTCCCACTGGATGTGCCCATTTCTTTTTGGTCACACCTCTGCAGTCCCTTCTTCCCTCTTCATTCTCATTACTGGGATGGCTGCTGACTAAGGGCAAGAAATATATCACTTGTTCTCATGAGAACTTTTGAATCATGTGTCACCTTTTAAACAGATAGTTCAAAGGACGAGCTCTGCTTGAAGGTTTGGAATTATTATTAGGAGCATCGGTACTTATAAGTCAGTAGTGATTTCAGATGTGAAAAAGTATAGTATCACTGCCCTATAAAAAGTATAGTATCCACACATCTCCGAACTGTTCTTTCCCCGGATAACTGCCCTTACAAATTTTTCTGTTTTGTCTATCACTATCAGGCTTCATAGACACCCTTTTCCCTAGTCAGATTTGCTCCTTTAGATCTGCTTTGAGCTGGAAAGCCAGATAATTAAGGGTCTTTAAATATCTTGAGAAATAATAACTTGAGAATAAATAAGAGATAGAGGCTCAGAGAGACTCTCAAATAAGAAAGCACAGGTACTTTAGAACACTCAAAGCTTAGGGCTAAAAACTCACCAAGATGTTCGTTTCCTCAAAATGCAAAAACCCCTTGAAAAGATAGTAAGTTTATTTCTAAGTGACCAATTGTGTATATATATATATATATATATACACATATATGTGTGTATATATATATATATATATATAATTTTTTTTTACTTTGAGAATTCTCAAGTAGGTCTTTATTATTTCATTAAGTCCAAGAAACCTTATTGTAACTAGACATCAAATTCATATCCATTCCTATTTTCCAAGACCTAGCCAAATGGAAGCCGGACCTCCTTCAGTGCCCCACTGGGTTTGCTGGGAGGGAGATGAACAATGTAATAAGGAAAGTAGTTGGCTTACTGTCTTTAATCACCTTGCTACCTGAAACACTAGGGGGCCATTGGCTTGCACCTATAAGTAGAACCTGGTGCTGCCATGAAGAGATTCAGGTGTATTTACCAAGGGTGGGCAATTCGTTCTGTATATCCTGAGTAGAGTGACAGCTGCCTTCTGTGGTAGCCCTTTTCTGGTTTTCTAGGACCAGGTTTTCACTTGATAAACTGAGGAGTGCTAGTGCTTCTTATGAATACTGCTTCCCAGTGATTTGGTGCATGGGCATTGAGTTTCAATCTGGAGCTGTTAGAATTTAGGGGATGATTTAACCCCTCACTTGTAAAAATGGGGAAGATGCGGTGCTCATCTCTGCAGTATGGTTGTAAGGAATAAGAAAATCATGACCCATGATGTGTGTAACACTATTCTTGGTGCATAATAAACGCTAAATGAATCATAGTTATTCCGGCCTTTATTATTATTATACAAGACAGGCACACATGTTATTACCTCTATTCTGCTAGAGGGCACATGTCTACCATTGAAGTGAGTAAAGCCCCAATACTGTTAATAACCACGATAGTAGACTATCCACATCTGCCCTTGCCTAGAATATTGTGAAGTAGGAGGGGAAAGAACGCCAAGTATTGCAGGAAGAATGCAAATATAATTTTCTCCTGAATGCTCTATTTTGCTTTTCAAATTTTAAACTCCACTTTATTTCAAAACATACTCCCAGCCATTTTCGAGTTGGAAAGCCCTCCTTTTTTGTTTCACAATAAGCTAAATGCAGGTACAAACTCAAGGGAGACAGACCTTGGAAATTTTAAGTATGTTGCCATGGCAATGGTTTGCAAGAATGTGTATGAGTTTCATCTTAGCTCTCAAGCATTCAACTGAGTTCATATGTGGAGGATCAAATCACTAGGCACACAATGTTTGCCATTCACTGTGTTTTGAAAGGTTTGGAAATAACTGTCTGTTGCTTATAGCAACCAGATACCACAAAATTTTCCTTCTTTCTTTCTTTCTTTCCTTCCTTCCTTCCCTTTCCTTTCCTCTTCCTTTTCTTTCTTTCTTTCTTCTTTATCTAATCTAATCTAATCTAATCTAATCTATCATACAAATGTGGAGATCTAGTCACTCATCATTTACCCCTTGCCTGGCCAATATCATCAGCTTAGCTGCTCTTAGGTAAGGTACATACATGAATTCAACAGTATTCATTTTCACCATTGTTGCAAACACAGAGTTGCACTCCCAGTATGAAAGAGCTGTAAACATTTTTCACCGATTTTCACATTAATTTCCTCATTCAAAACTGACACATCCTTCAACAAGCACGATGATTATTTAGGGATGCTCAATTAAAGCCAACTGCCAGTGTAATGAATTGCGGAGGATCTTTTAAACAGGCCTTCATCCTCTAATGCAGGCAAGACATTCCAAGTATGTAGTTCTTGTCATTAAATCAAACTCCTCTGCACCCTCAAAAGGCAAAACCACCCCCAAGGATGAAAAGACATACAGAAAGAAGTACTTTGTTCTCATTTGAATCACCACTACCTCACTTGTTTTTAAATGGTTCCATGGATGCGTCTGAATTGCAAAACCCGCAGAATGGACTCGTGATTCACTGGTAATAAAAAGTGTGATTTCTAAAGAAATCATTTCCCCCATAAATAGAATCCACAGAACACTAAAATTAGAAAGTTTTAAAGCCATATATTTGATAAAAACAAAATAATTCTTAAATTTTTTTCACCTTACAAAGCTTTTTCTATCAAAGAAAAATTTGTACTATGCAAATTAAGTTAATTATTTTTTAAGAAATTCATTCGCCAGCAAGACAACAGCAGCAGCACCTGGATTTCTAAGAGAGTATATTCTTTAGTTCTCTTAGCAAAAGTTTTTTTGATGCAAATTATCCATCAGGCTACAAAGTGCCCTACATAAAATGAGGTCACAAGGAGCCCCACTAGCTCCTGCAGTTGCTTATTGATAAAACCTTCACTAAGGTCTTATTAGCTATCAAAGCCTGGCAGTTGTTTAAAATTCATTTTCCTGCTTTAATTTTGCAAACACATGCATAGGCTCTCTCCCCATCCCCCACTTTAATGGCTTGTTGAAGTGTAGTATTTGAACACTACAGTGGTGCTCCCCTTTCCTCCCTCATTCTCTAAAGCCTGTAACAATGTTGAAATTAAACAACTGAGAACACACAGTAATTAGGGATGCAAACTGTCAAGTGGATCTAAAGAGAACAACAACTCAGAAAACACAACAATCAGCAGTTTCAAGCTTTAACAGAATCTACATTGAGTTTTCAATTATTTTAAACAAAAATAGATGAGGTATTTTGAAAAATGTTCACTGGAATTTCCATGGAAACAGGACTAAGCGGCTAATGGGTCTTTTATATCTTTAATTTCTATGATGCTGATGTTGTGGAAAAATCTTTAATTCTACCGTCTTTCCAAATAATTTCTGACCTACTCTTTGAAAACCAGTCTCATTCTCACAGTGAGTAGTTACTAAAAATGGTTTCAAAGTGGATATGGAAGAAGTGAGTGAGTCAGATCACATACAGGGACTCCCCTAGTCTGAAAAGGCCCCAACAATCACCTCAATAATTTTGTAAGTGGTAACTAAATTAAACTAAGCATTAAAGGCAATTGGAAAGGGAAAAGAATTATTTAATTATCTGGTGTGTGTGTGATTGGGAGGGAGCAGGCATTCAAATCTTTGGGTAGAGAGTACTGATTATACTTCTATAATTTATAGCTAAATCTCTTGGTTTCTTTATGGATAATAACTACCTTCTTCCCTTAGCAATCATGTTGAATTTCTTTGAAGCAGTATGGGTTATCTCTATTATATATATATATGCCTTGTCTGAAATACCTATCTAATCTTTACATTAATGTTAATGTTCCCTTATCCCTATGCATCCAGGAATAGAGTTAGAATATCAATGCTTTTAGTTAAGCATTGAAATTGGTCAACTAGACTACTTTGAAGCTTTCGTTTGTTTCCATTCTCTTATCTTTAAACTTGGGACAACTGCATACTTCATAAATTGAGAATGTAAGTAGAATTCCTGAAACTGGTCTTCTATAGGTCCTAGCATTCTGAGATTCTACTGGAAATCCTATTGTTACCAAACTCTTTGGCTTGGGGCAAAACACTCCCTAACCTAACACTTAGTAGGTGAGAGAAGTTGACCCCTTAGGTCCCCTTAAAATGTAATAATCAAGAGTTACACAAGGGAATCTTGTGGTAATGATATAGTTATCTTGATTGTGGTGGTGGTTACAAGAGGCTACACATGATGAAATTTCATAGAACTACACACACACACAAATAAGTGCATGTTTAACTGGTGAAATCTGAATAATTTCTATGACTTACAGCAATATTAATATTCTGGTTTTGATACTGGACTATCGTTATGGAAGATGTTCACATGGGGGAAAGTTAGATAAAGGTTGCAGGGGGTCTGTATTTTTTATGCAACCATCTGTCTTAATTTTTTTAAAAGAAAATATTCAAAATTATATATAGAAATAATATATATGCTCATACATAAATATAATGATTTTTAATTTTATGGATTGGTTCACTGACAGCCAGAAATGAAACGGCAATATGCAGGATCTGATGTTTCCTCTATGAAGTGAAATTTATTGGGTCCAAGCAATTTGCTTTTCTTCTAAATATGATAGTTTTTACCTGAAACAATTAGTGCTTGTAAGGTAGTTAGAATATTGACTATTTCACCATGATTTGAAGTAGGGAAATTGTCACATGATAGGTTACTAGTGACATATTTGTTCACCATTTTATTTCTCCTTGAACATGGATGAAATCCCACAGATTAAGATACCAAATAACTAAAAATTTATACAAAAAATAATATTTTGATTTAAAAGAAAAATTAAAACAAAATACAAATATAACAAATCAACAGAAATAAAAAGGAAGTGTCAGAGACTTATAAAAAATTAAATTGCTAATAGTCTAAGGACTCCCTGGTTTCTGCCCAATTAGCTACACCTATGATGAGTAATCTGACTTTCCATTTCTAAAATCCTGCAGTATCCTATTCACCTAAGAGTTAAGTTGTGCTCACTACATTTCCTTATTATGTCACAGAACTCAGTGGATTCTTCTGACCCTCACAAGGTCTAAAAATAATGGCTAGTGACTTAGCAAGTTTATGCCTATACACTGGTTTCAAATATTTGATTCTTAAATGACACAAATGGAGCAAAAGAAAGCAATAAATATTATTAGCAGAATTCTATTAGAGGCAAAGTTGAAGAAAAGAGGTAAATTATAAAGAAAAGAATTAGCAGAAGAAAGGGGAAAAATGAAAGAAAATATGCTTCCACCTATGTCTGAATAAAGGCAGGGTGTCTCATGCCATCTTATAAATGAGACCAGTGACAGAAGTATTTCAGATTTAGAAAAGTAGAATGAATAGCTCACCCAGTGAGATGTGAAATAGATCTTGGTTTCAAAATTCTAGGGAGGGGTTTAAGAGAAATGAAACAATAATATGTATAAGTAAAAGTCAGTCAATCCATCTAACTAGCTCTGCTCACCACTAGCCAACTAAACCATCTTAGGATGTAGCTCTCTTCCGGCAGCAAAGACTTCATTCCTCTTAAACACCAAACCTTAAGACACAGAACAGAAAACAACCTCACAGAGGACTGTGCTGCCCTTGAACTTCTTGCACCAAACAACAGACCATAAAACAATGACAGCAGTTTTCTCAGCCACTTTAATGAAAATGGGCAAAGAATAATGAGCTATCTGATAAAATCCTTTCAGAACCCATGCATACTTTTTTGAGTTCTACCACATACAGTCAATTTAAAATGGTAAGAGGAATTCTTCCAATAAAAGAATAAAATACATGATAGGTGATTAGCCAAGAATGACACTAAGGGTGGTAACTTGGCCACATGTTCCAGAGCTGCTGTAACAGAATGCAGGCCTGTAGTTCACATGAGCTTAATAAAAAGAACTGGCCAGGAAGCATGTAGGTATCACACCTTATAACTGACACCTTGTCCTTCTTTGCTCTCTCTCCTGCCATGGTGACATAAGATTTCTTAGGCTTTACGTGCAGGGTCCAGGGAATGCTTTAAAGTTGAAGTGTTTCAAGCTAAGGGTGTGTTGGAAATCAACTCTATCATTATAAAGTTACCTTAAAAGCTAAATCTCTACTGTACATATCAATTTGTACTCCATAATGCTGATTTCCAGAACATTCACCAAATCCTGTCTATATTTACATGCTGATAGCAAACAGAAAAAATTAAAAATGTAATCGCTACATTTTCCATATTTTAAGAAGTCTTGAAATTATAAATGCCATGTTCTCATTTCATTTCTGTGTCTAATTTCATTTGCTTGCTAAATATTTCAAATCGCAAAGAGAGACTTGCAAGCTGTATTCATTTTTATACATAAATGGTCAACATCCCTAAAAATAATTTGTCCTACACAGCTAACCTCCTGTCACCAATGTAGACCCACTTTCTTTTTTATGTTTATGGAAAAATGCTTACAAAGGCTTGTTTTCCGAGGATTTCATTTGGCATTTATTCAATTTACTTTCCCACAAATCTTTATTGGTGATGAGAATTTTCCTCCAACTGTGGTGTGGATTGCTTATGCCACTGTTTTCCTCACCACTTCCATTAGCAACCACAGCACACTTTATTTTTTAGAGAAGAAGTTAAAACTGATTTGGGGAAAAAGGACTTTTAGTACAGAATATACAGCACTTTATAGAATACTTATTGATATAAAACCTAAAAATACACATGGGTGAGTACAGCATTTACGTGGGTAATTATTTAGTAGACTCAACCCATGATGCTGCACCACAGGGTTCTTATTAGGAATACCAGAGAGGGAATTTTTGACACATGGTAATGAGTATTTTCACTTACAATGAATAATTTAGCTCCTTTTGACATCCATCTTATAAAAAATAGGTTTGAAATAATTTCAAGGTCTCCTAGCAAAGGTGGAGGTTTTAGAACATAAGGAGGTGATTGGGCAATAATGGGGCCCTTTTCCTTTGTTTTCACTGAATTTGGCTTGCTTTTGTGATGCACACTGCACTATTTTCCCTCATTTGTCAGGATGGAGTTGAAATGAAATGATAATGTTTCTTTTCCTATTCTGAGTTTCTAGGATTCCAACCTGCAAATTCTCTGAAACCTACCAGCACTGCTCATGGAATGCTAATGAACCTCTGCATTCTTCATTCTGGAAATGGGAAAGGAGCTTTGTCTCACTCTCACTGATGCTGGCCATGACTGAAATTATTCTCACAGTCGTTTCCAATTGAAAATTCCAGGAGAAAACCCCAGATGCAAATTCATCTCAAAACTCAGAGGGGATGATGCAACAAAATGAAGTACAGTCTGTTTTAAGCCATTTGTCTTTAAAACCTTTACTTTTAAAGGCAATTCACATTTGTTCATAAGCTAAAATCATTGAGTATTAGGGCTATGGACCCCTCACCTTACGAATGGGGAAAAGTCAAATACCAGAAAATTATCTGGTTAGTATTCATCACAATAGTAGCAGTAATAATACTTTCTCCAGTACAATGTCTTTATGTAAACCAAAATAAAATGAATTTGAGGTGACTTGAGTTAGCTGCAAGTGTAGCTCTGAAATTTAGCAGAGTATTCTAAGTAGAGGATGGTATAAATTTCTTAAAGAAATAAAAAAGAGAAAATAGATTCTGGGAACAGCTTCAAAATAAAACCAATTATTTACATGGGTAGGAAGAGAAAACAGGCACAAGTAAAAATTACTTCTTTTCTGTCCATCATTTTACCTTCTAAAGTACTTGATTAAATGTTTCTGAGTAGAAATTCTGGGTAGGCCAATAAGACACATTCACTTGGTCTTTAGTGGGGATCAAACCAAGTGATGTTGAAATGTTCCAAAATAGTTCAATGATAGACACTCAGTGGCATCTATGATACAAAAATTCTAAAAAACAAATCATTTCCATAAGGGAGCACTGAATGTTAATTTCTTAACAGTGACAAATGTACATGTTTGAATATGATGTTAACATTAGGAAAAGCTGGGTGATGAGTGAATTCTCAATAACATGGTTGCAACACTAGTATATATTTCAATTATTCCAAATTAAAATATTTATTTAGAATCTAAGAAAGAAGAGAAGCATGTGATTAAACCCTCACATTACCAGCAAGTTGTCAAAACTGGTATTTATAAAATTTTTCTTTAAAAAACATGTAGATACATTCATGAAGGAAAAGATAACACCGCAAGCTTATAAAATTCTATAAATGTATCTATCCCATTTGTGATATTTACAGATATAAAATATGTAGTGTCCTCATTTGAATGACATATGTTTGCAAATGTCCTTACATCATAAACTTTCAAATAAACCAAGTGTGTACTTTTTCTACTTTGTCTCATCATTATAAGCCCTTGTCTGTCTTCCAAAAAAGTTGTCTGTATTATAAAGAATTGATGCATCATTTAGGGAATTATGAGGTAGAGAGAGAGGGGGGTTAAATTCAGTATTTATATTGTTATTACATCAGAAGCTTTCTGTTTAAAATGATATAATCTATTACAATTTAAATAGCACTAGCTGTATGGAAAACCAGAAGGTCAGGAATCTAGGAAACCCTCTGGCATGCATGCCTTTAAACAGTAATCTAAGTTTACTAACGCTAGCTTGAGATTTTAAAAAGTAGTCAAGAACTATTCAGTTTAATATATTTTAGACCTTTTACTGAGGAAGTAATAGTACTAATTGATTAACATTTCAGTAACACAAATAGACTGTTTCCATAATTATTACTTATTCAAAATTATTTCATTCAAGGCCAGACCCCTGCTTCCTGCCTACACCCACTGATGTTCTATTTTCTTTTTGGCAGATACCCTTCAAAAAGAGAATAAAATCAAAGATAAAGAAGAAAACAGAATCATGAAAATCACTGCTGTAGTAATTTACAAACACACTCAATTATACCCTAGTGGCCTGAGATAATTATACTCACTCCAATGTGTCTAATTTACTATTGGAAAAATAACTCATCCCAATCGTTCCACCAGTAAAAGGAAATCAACTGCTTACTTTTAAAGGGAAACATTTAGCCACAATGGCTAATTTTAATGAACAAAGAGAATGAGTACAAACTAAATATGTAGGTAATTTTTTAATTTAGAAAGTATAGTTTGCATTATTATTCATATAGCATAAAAACTGGCTTTTAAGAAATCAATATATTGTCCTAAGAACATATGGAACAGGAAGCCTCCACCCAGAGTGATTTCCAGACAAGCTACTCGGAGCCTTGATTCATATTCAAATACCCTTAATGCCCTAAACTCCCCTTTAGAAGTTGGTACTGGTGTTTCAGGACAGGTGCCCCACTTGATTTGACCGGATTTTGTGTTAATTTTATTTTGTAACCGGATAACGAGGGCTTCTCAAACAAACACAAGCAACATGCAGCAGGAAAACATTAGTGCATCAACTTAGCCCATACTAAACAAGTATGTCCATTAATTGGTTCTATAGAATGAAATAGTTCAGCCTTCAATACTCTAATTTCATGTGTTTGTCCTGACTCTTCAACTGGACTTTTAAGGCAGCATGTGTCTTATTTTTCTTTAAGTCACCCATGTCATCTTGCCAAGTGCTGGGTACAGGTCAATCAACTAGTAGATATTTTAAGCAATCTTAACGATCAAATACTGACATAGGTGCTGGTTATTTGCTTATATATTATAATTGTCAGCATTCTGGAAGTTAAAGTACACTTCTTGAAGGCTAAGAAAACTCTTGGCAAACCTGAGCGTAGCTATTCCCCCGAAATTTCTAGTTTGTTATACGTATCCTTTAAACATGTTATTTGGAAGCTAATTATTTAGCAGCTTATTAAACAGACATGCATAATCATACACACACCACTACAAACCTAATGGATAGATGATCTACCTAAATCTGGTTAATTGAAGGAAGTCCTGGTGTGTAATTCAAAACAATGATTTTTAAGCCAATGGGAGGATGAATGGTCAATAAAGCACTTCCAGTCATACAAGTAACCCATTACTCAGACAATTCACAGGTGGGTAATTGAGAATGGACAACTGAGGCTATACCCATGAAACTCCATTTTAAGGCGCATTAAAAAAATCAAAACTTTATGTAATATTTATCTGACAATGTAATCTCAGTATTTTAAAATTGTAAAGTCAGTCTTCATTTTATAGGATATACTTTATTATATATGCATAGTATTTTATATGTGATCCCTACTTTTGTATATATAATATTTTTTCATTATATGTAAATTGATCTCACTGTAGGGTTGATTGGGAAGCCATTGTCTCTGAAGCTCTAGTAGAGTTTTTAACTTGAAAAATGTAAGGCGTACAGTTAGTAAATGTATTTTCCCCAAACCATTAAATCCCCACTTTATCCATGTATTTACTAGTAAGTCTAGGCTGTAAACTTACAAAAACATCTCTTTGGACAAAAGTGTGAAATATGCTTAGAGCTAAGTTGAATGAATATTCTATAAAACCCAAGATGTTTTAAAATTTTTTTTAAAAAAGCAGTGGAAACAGAGATGAGAGTATATGATTTTTAGGACTGATTTCTTTTGGAGACTATGTTTTGGTCCTCTCATATAATGGTCCTTCCCAACATTATATGTAGTTTTAGTCTTTTAAACTAAGTAATAGCACCTCTATAACAAATGATAGAGTTGTGGAAAAATAGTAAGAAAAGTATTGAGCCTATTTGTTATCAAGAAAATAATTCAATTACGACTTAATATGCACTATCTATCCATCTATCTATCCACAACAATGAAAACAAAAATGAATATTTGCTTTGGTGGGAATAGTTCTGAGATAGTTATCTATGCTTAAGCATATCAAGTCAAATAAAGGTAAAATTTTGAGGGGCAAATGGAAGTAGGTAGTGTTAATCACAAATAGTTAATGACACAAAAATAGAAAATACCTCTATGCTTTTGCTTTTTTAAAAAATAATATTTTTCTTTATTATTTTTAGAGAGAGAAGAAGGGAGAGAGGCAGAGAGGGAGAGAGGCATCAATGTATGGTTGTCTTTCACCTGTCTCCAGCCACAGACCTGGACTGAAGACCTGGCTTACAACCTGGTTATGTTGCCTTGGCTGGGAATTGAACCAGCGACCTTTGGGTTCACAGGTTGGTGCCTTATCCACTGTGCCACCAGCCAGGGCCTTGTTTTCACTTTTTCAAACCCAATATTCAGTTTGGACTCATACTGTCTTCATTTCCTAAGGGACACTAGAAAGATATCTATGAGTTTATAGTTGTACATGACTCTTTCCAATTATTCTGTCTACTGGAAATTGCCTATTTTTGCCTATCTAATATTGTGTTTGGCTACATTCTCTGTGCCAGAGTGATAAGGGAGCTTCAAATATCAACTGTCAAGTAAGTGTAAATAAGGTAGCAGAAAGTAAAATCAATCTTGCCCGGCCAATATGGTAACTTTAGTAGAAATCAAAGAAATTTGAAGTCTAAATATACACAAAAATGTATGAAGCAGAACTTGGTGTCATTATACTCTGCTGAGTATATACATGGCCTACTGTTTGTTTCATAATGTTGAGGTCCAGGGACAAATAGCATTTGAATCTATAAATAACAGGTAAAGCAGCAGAGGAATATAAATCTGGAAGTGGATATAGGAGATGGGATGTGAAAGAGAAGACTGCTTGGTCTAAGTGTAATTAAATATCCACTAACACTGTCCACCTAAGAATTTTGCTAGTTCTCATAACAGTGGAATTGAAGGGCACTCAATTTAATAGGGCATAATTTTATTTCAAATGAGTTGTTTTTCAAAATGGCAGAGGGAAGCTTAATTCTTGAAGCATTTAAACATAATATAAAGACCAAAAGCCCCTGGCTGCCTGCAATTTTTTTTTCCATTTGCAAACTACAAAGTATAGCTAGGAAGGCTTTTCCCATCAATTAGCATTCTGCCTACTGCAGCCATCATATAGTTAATTGATTGCACTTATAGTTTATATCAATAAATGTACCCAGATGCTGTGGGATGAGCACATTTCATAAATTAAAGGAGCATATGGAAGGCACATAGACAGTAACATTTAATCACAACTAGCCAAACATCCTTAATATGCAATGCTACATCACTAATTGCAATGTAAATATGTATTTCCCTGTTTAATGTCTTGATGAGACATTTGTTTAGAAGTTGAGCTCAAATGTTATTGTGACCAGGCATTTAAGCTCCTCTAGTTTTATTCCATTTTGCCCATAAGAAGAATGTGATCCGCAGCCTACTTGGCAACATGATGCTACAGAGTCAAAAATATTCATTCCTTAGCACTGGGTTATCTTGTTTATGAACATCAGTCAATTCTCCAAAATATTCATCCAAAGTTTCATCTTCAGGCTCTATTTTTTTCTAAAATTATTAGAGGGAATTTGCCAAATGAGGAACATTTTGCTGTTTAGCGAACCCATTCATTAATTTCTAAGAACAGGGCATGGCAGAAAAGGACTTCAGAAAGTATAAGAACTTAGCCTGATTCTTCAGTTCTAGAAAGATTAGTATAAATGATTTGAGTAAATTATCTTTATTACCTCAAGGTATGAAAGGTTTTCTTTCTTTTACCTAGGTCATAGTTCTTTCTCAAGCCAAGTTTCAAAAGGTAAGTAAAAAAAAGACATAGGACATGGTAAAACAGCCTTTGAGGAATGGACATTCTCTCCATCAACAAGGTCCACCTACCCAATGATTAAGTGAGCTGTGGATGAACCCCAGACCAAAAGATGTATCTTTAAACTTTTAACATTTGTGGTTTGTTGGTGCATTCTGGCCCCATGATTTTGGTTGAATTCAGCTACACTTAGGACTTCAAATTGTGTTTGGGTTCATTTTGGAATTCTAAAATAACCATTAGAATTATAAAATTTCAGTTTTCCTTTCCCCCCAGTATTAGGAACTTGCTGGGCAAAGGCTGTGCCCAGTCCTCTGGCACCTGGGCGACAGAAGACTTGATGGAGGATACTGAAAAATTAATTCCATTTCAGAACAGGAAGTGAGCATTGCTGGAGCCTGAGAATTCATGACAACATCAACAAATACTTAAATGAAACATTCAGAGTTATTCTAGAAAGGAAGATCTGTTATAAACCAGAAATAAAAGAACAGATTAGTCAGCATGACCTCTCATTATTTTCAAGATTGAAAGCTAATTTAAGAAAATAGTCAGTATACCCTATAGATGTTTGAATCATATAAGGTCTGATTAAGTTTACTAGTTATTGCCATGTGTATATTTAGATACCACTAACTCAGACCATACAACTGCTTTTAATTTTTCTCCTACTCTTCCTGAACATAGCACAAAGAGAAAGTTTACAACAACAAATACAACACCTTTGACAACCTGGCAAAACAACTTCAATTCATGGGAATAATCTATGAAGCAGGGGCTACCTAATTTAATGAAAAAACAGCGTTCACAACAGAGATAACACTCTATCTCATAATTAAACAAAGATGCAGTCAGAAGTTCTCTTGAAAAGAGAGGCCAGGCTTCCTTCACTAGGAAGCAGACTCTTCCCCACCCCCTTCCACTTTCCTGATTTGCAATCCCGTCTGTCCTCCATCTGCTCCGCCCCACCTATTGTCTCCACTCACTGCCAAGCCTGCCAATCCCACCTGGCTATACTCCTGCTTCTGTGGGATCTAATTCCCATGGGCCCCAGAAATATTTGAATGCTACAGCATTTTCCCTTTTCATGAGAATAAGGACGAGTTAGGAGAAAATAAAAAAATCCCCCAAAAGAATTCACACACACACACACACACACACACACACACACAATGTGCACATGATATCTTGCATACACAAACAGCAGTTTTACAATCCTTGCCCAGACTAAAATTAAAAAATGCTTGTCATTTTCCACCTCAGATGCATTTTTAAAAATTGAAATCTCACTATCTTTGAATAATCAAAATTTATATTTCCAAAAATATAAACACTTTCATTGATCCCAGACATGCATTTTATTCAGTCAGCATAATTAACGTAAATGTTTCTCAAATCTTACCATTACAGAATATTTCCATTAGTTAATCAGATGTAATCACTGATCACAAATAGTACTTTCTGTTGTACCAAAAACACATTTAATTAAGACAATTCACCTTTACAAATTCTCAACGAAAAACCCCACTCTGCCGCAAAAGCATGCATGGTCAGAATTTAAGCAATAGTTAGGCAAAATTATCACCAAGTCAGTAACAATAATAAAGCAGTCTGGCAAGTCTTGAAAGCAGCTTTTATTCATGCTTTTACTTGAACCAACTTAATACATAAATACATATATATACACATACACACGCAATTTTTGATTGTTTTTGCAACAAGCATGCTAACGAAAACCTCTGAAGCTCACGTAAAGCAGCAAACAAAACTAGAAGCAACCATGCTCAGGGTTTAAGGACATTTAAAAATATAAAACCGCCTTTTTACGTTTCATATACAGCATGCATCAATTTGACATGCAACCTCCAACAAGAAATAGTTGAATATTAATCTTAAAATTAGTTTATCCAGAACAGTTTATTCTTATTTTCATTATTATTGTTCTCAGGCTTCTGGTGTCTTAAACCCTGCATGCTGCAGTTCTAAGCTGTGCTGAGCACCGGCTGTGACAGAAGAAGCTACCTGCGAGTTTTCACAGTGCCATCTCATATCCATGTCTGTCTGGCTACCCTGCGTGCTTAGAGCTTTTTTCTTAATTCTTAATGGAAATCCTAGGAAATTTAGTCCATCCTCTGAAATCAATACTGGTGACAGGAGAGCTCCCTGACTCAGTGGGAGATCAAGATGATAAATTGCCTGCGCATCAGCCTGGCCTATCAGTGCCCTCCACACAGATGGGCGAGAAAACAGAGAGAAAAGGCTCCATCGGTCACGTGCTGCGCCGGAGCCAATGACGGCCGCTCTGCTGCAGGAAGGGATGCTGCAGTCCCGCCCGCAGTGGACCAGGCTGTTGGTACACAGCCCAGCCCGCGCCCCGCTCAGAAAGTCCAGGCAGTCGCTGCTGTGGAATTTGCTCTCCGGCTGGGACTGCAGAGGGGACTGGACACACTATTTAACCCCTGACCCAACTAAAGAGCTATTTCCAAGTGCATGGCATTGTCTCTCCTTACTATCTAATGCAACGTGGTTGCTGAGCAGAAGAGAAACTACACACACACACACACACACACACATACTTTATACCCCAGCTATTAAACTCTTACGTGCTTTTTAGTTGACTACCATATCTTCACCTAATGTTAAATTAGAAACCTTCTACTATGCAATTAGCGCACAAACCTCCTAACAGGATCTCCTCAAAGCTTTATAATGGTAATTTTATTTCCAAGTTGATGAATGAAATTTTTTTAAGTGCCACGTTTATAACAAGCATTTTTATGGGATGATTTTGTAAAGGCAATTATGCAACATTAGCAAGTACATTATTATGCTTTTTTCCCCAATAAGAACTTCCTCTTTGAAGACTACTTAAATCACAATAAATATGCCATTTTATCATTGTTAAAAATAAAAGCAAGCACCAAAAGATGTACAGATCTAATTTACCAGAATCTTAAGAACAAATGTGTTATCCAGTGGTGGAAATATGTACTTATTTTTTTCCTTTCCTCTGAAACTTAAAACAATTCTTTAGTAAATAGTGGTTCCACATCTGGAATCCCATATGGAAAAATATCCCCAATACATCTGCTTGCCTTGCTCATTCTGCAATAACACACATGCTGGGCAATTCTTCAAGGTAACTGAGATGATTGTATCCAGCCTGACAGAGAAGGCTATATGTGATAAGACCATGGGGCATTTCAAATGACAGTATTATCATGAAGAATTTATTTGTAGAGAGAAAGCTGAAAAAATACATTGAACAATTTTCTGAAATAATATTTATACCAGAAAGAGTATCTGGGGCACTTTATCTTGCCTTTCATGCAGCATGAATGATACCTTAAATTAAGTTCCAAGTTCAGCTCTTCCACTTTTCCTAATTTTAGAAAAGTAAGGCTTGGAGGGGTTAATTTACCGAAGTTTTGGTAATTAGCCAAATCAGTGGCATCCCAGTCCTTCCCATTCCTACTTCTAAGAATCAGAGATAACTTAGGTGAATTGCCATTATAAATTGTAAAGCTTTTAACACAGACAGGTAAGTTTTATTGCATTCATACAAAATCATCATCAACAATTAAACATTACTGAATATGTAGGGCTAAAGACAAAAGAAAATCCAATTTTTTTGGAGGGGGGTTCTGTGTTTTCTATCCCATACAAACTTATAGAGTCTATTGTTGACTCTTTCTTTTGTTGTTTTTGTTCAGATTCCAATAACTTTAACAGATAAAAACTTTTTAAAAAATTGAATTGTCCAAATGAAGTCAAAGGCTTATAAATTTTATTATCAGGATTTTAATTTTACCCCACAATTATTTTAAATAAGTGGTTTAAGGGTGTGATTTTGCCCCAAAAGGGACATCTGACAATATTTGGAAGCATTATCTAGTTGTCACAACTGAGGAGGTGCTGCTAGCATTTAGTGGATAGGGGCTAAGGATGCTGCTCATCATTGTGCCAGGCACAAGATAACCCAAAGAGTTATGAGCCCCTGAATGTCAATAGTAATGAGATTGAGAGACCATCTTCTAAATACTAGGCTTTTCTACCTTATTTCCAAGAGGCTTAAAAAAAAGAGTATTCAACACTGTGAGGTCTATATTTAAAGTGGAAGGATGCAAGTTTAGATGGAGAAGTGACGAGAAGCAAGGACCAGGCCCTGGGTCACTCCAAAGTTAAGAAATCACTAAAAGACAGACACATGGCAAGATGGTGGTGTAGGTAGACATGGCTCCCCTTCTCATACAACCACATCAAAATTACAACTAAAATATAGAACAACCATCTGCCCAAACCATCAGATTTGACTTGAATGGAAGTCTGACAACTATGGAATTAAAGGAACCACATCCATCAGGATGGAGCTCACAATTTGGTGCCACATCTGAGACTCCATAAACCTGGCTAACACTGTTTGACCTAATTGGAGATCCCAGAGACTATGCCCCTCCCAAGCTGCTTTTCCATATGAATGACTGGTCTTGGCTCATGATGCACAACTTCCTAAATCCCATCAAACATGCAACTGCTGACCTCAGTGAGACCCAGATCCATCACTAGTAGCAGTCAGCCTAGATTCACAGTTTGGCTTCACCTGGGAATGTCCAAGGCCAGCTTAAGTAGCAGCTGTTTCAGATTGCTCTATAGCCCAGGCAGGGTACCCCAAGCAAAACACAGATGAAGGTTGACCTTAGCCTATACCACCCAGGGAAATCCCAGGGCCAACACTCCCAGTGGACAGCTACAGACCATATCCAAGCACCACCACTCTACCCCTGTAGAGTTGATCCTCCACAGAGGGTGGAAGTTGGTGTTAGTGGTCTGAGAAAAAACTTGCAGCCTGGGTAAATCCCTCTCATTGATTTATCAACAGTAACCAAGGCTCAACTACGAAAGAAGGGTGTACTCACAACCCACAGAAAAGGCATACCTCAAATATCTAGCTTGGGTGATAAGGGGACCCTACACGATACCTACTACATTAGGCCACACTACCAAGACATGGAGGCAAAACTACTCCACCCAAAACACAGAAACAAATACAGGGAGGCTACCCAACTGAGGAGGAAAAGGAATATGGCCCAAATGACCAAACAGAACAAAACCCCAGAAAAAGGACTAAATGAAACAGAGATGGCAAACCTTTCAGAGGCAGAGTTCAAAACACTGATCAAAGTGCTCAGAGAAATGAATGAGTATGGCCACAAAATAAAGAAGTGAAGGTTTTACAAAGTGAAATAAAGAAAAATATATAGGGCTCCAGCAGTGATGTGAAGGAAACCAGAATTCAAATCAATGATTTAGAACAAAAGGAAAAAATAAACATTCATCCAAAATAGAAAGAAACAAGAACTGAAAAGACTGAGGAGAGGATTAGGAATGTCTGGGATTATAGGGGTGTCAGAAGGAGAAAAGGAAGAGCAAGAAATTGAAAAATTATTTGAAAAAATAATGAAAGAAAACTCCCCTAATTTGGTGAAGGAAATAGACATGCAAGTCCAGGAAACACAGAATCCCAAACAAGTTGGACCCAAAGAGGACCACACCAAGACATATGACAATTAAAATGTCAAAGGTTAAAGATAGAGAATCTTAAAAGCAGCAAGAAAAAAGCTGATTTACCTATGAAGGAATTCCCAAAAGACAATAAGCTGATTTTCCAGAAGAAACTTTGCATGCAAGAAGGAACTTTCAAGAAGTATTCAAAATGATGAAAAATGGTGAAAAGCAAGGACTATAACCAGGGTTACTCTATCCAGAAAAGCTATCATTAGAATAAATGAGACAAAGTAAAGCTAAAGGAATTCATCATCACCAAGACATTATTACATGAAATATTAAAGGGATTTATTTAAGAAAAAGAAGATCAAAACTATGAACATTAAAATGATTAAAATGACAACAAACAACTATTGACAACTGAATCTAAAAAATAAAAACAAACAAACAAATCTAAGCAGACCACCAGAACAGGAATAGCATCATCAGTATGGGGATTATATGGAGGGTTATATGCTGGGACAGGGAAGGGGAAGAAAGGAGAAGATGTGCAGGGATCAAGAAGCATAATTGGTAGAAACAAAATAGGAAAGGGTGAAGCCAAAGAACTTACATGCACAATGCATGGTCATGAACTAAGGGGTGGCAATTGCTGGAAGGAAGATGTGTACTGGGTGGAGACAACAAAGGGAAAAAGAGGTACAACTTTAAGAGCATAATCAATAAAATATATTTAAAGAAAAAAGAAATCATGAAGATAAACAGTAATGGAGGTAAGGAGGTAGGGGGAAAACTCAAAGTGTGGTGACCTATGAGCCTATGGTAAAAAATGTGTTAGAAAAGGCACTATGGTCAGGTTGCTCAAATGCTGTTGACAAGTCAAGTAATCATTCTTGCCCTGGCTGGTAGCACAGTGGATAAGGTGCCGGCCTGGGAACCCAAAGGTCACTGGTTTGATTCCCAGCCAGGGCACATAACCAGGTTGCAAGTCAGGTCTCCAGCCAGATCCATAGCTGGAAGCAGGTGAAAGGCAACCATACATTGATGTCTTTCTCCCTCTTTGCCTCTCTCCTTTGCCCTCTCTCTAAAAATAATAAAATCTTTTTAAAAAGGTAATCATTCTCTATAGCTATTTTAAAAAATATTTAAGCAAATGCTCTGATAAATTAATCTCATTGTAATGAACAATACAAAAGACTTGAGATCCTTATTCCTCCCTTATTTGAATTTTTAAAGATGTGTCCAGAAAAGGTAGTATTTTACAGGGACCCCAGGAGAACTGTCTGCAGGATTATGTAAAGGGGAGGGAGCTTTTGTGACCCTCAAATTATGATTGTTGTTTTTTCTCACTCCAGGATATCTGAATTGATTTTAGGAAGGGGGAGAGAGAAACATCCATTTCTTGCAACCTGTATGAGCCCTGACTGGCAATCGAACCTGCAACATTTTGGTGTGTGGGGCAATGCTCCAACAAAATGAGACTACCTGGCCAGGGCTCAAATTTTAGTTCTTAGGCTACATGTGGTGTTAGGCTACTTTATAGTTCACAAAGGAAGCGAACAAATCCTATTTCAGGCTACCCCATCACCATTTGCTACAGTGGTAGAGAGATGCCATATCACCCTAGAAACATGGCCGGCAGTTCTTGTGTCCAGGCCCTCACCCAGTCTTTCTACCCATAGATAAGGTTTCTGGGAACAGAGTACTCTGGACAAGGTTTAGGTGCTTTCCCTCTGTGACTGCTGTCATGTCAATTTCCACAGTTCACCAAACCTGCAGTGTTCAGGGTCAGTGCAGCAGAGCTAAGACACAGAGGCACCTGGAGCACTGGGACAATGGAGCAGCTTCCAGCCAAATTATTGCTCCTTTTGACAGGGAAATATTGCAGAAAAGCAGCTGAGTGGGAGGGGAAGGGTAGGGGAGAAAATGAGAAAGGAAAGAAATCAGAAGGAGGGCCACAGATCCAGATACCATTCTCTGTGGTATCTGGATCTGACAACATTGCATGTCATAATTCTCTTAAAACTAAATAGATTTTTGCAACTCTAAAAGGTTTTAAAGTTCACATAGTTCAGCTCCATTTTACAGATGAAGGATTTTGATGCAGTGAAGTTAAATAACTTGGCTTAAAATAAGTGACAGTGAGATTCATTGCCGTTTTAGCCAATGGCTGAACATGTCATTGGTAAGTTTTAAGATGCTTTAAAATTTTTCCGTAATTATCAAACAGAGCAAGATTTGGGAGGGGGAGTTGATGCCAAATAAAAGACAGCAAAGAACCTGGAACCCCCCACCCCACCTCCCTACACTGATACTGGATTGAGGCATTGAAAGATTTTGTCCTTGAGGAAAGAGAGTATTTACAGGATATGAAATACTGAAGGAGAAGTTTTGAGTCTTTTTCTCTCAGAAGAATATTAGTGGCTAATGAATATTTTTAAATGCAAATTCTCTTGTTGCTTTTTGCACCACAGATTTCATGAATGGAGGAAGCAGGATGCACAAATGACTTTTATGATAAAGGATATATGTCAGGAAGTAAATTCTAGCTGTGGGAGAACAGAGAATAGAGAAATAGTCTGGCCCATATTCAGTTTTCAAGGGAAGGGAAAAATAGAAAACCATAGTGAATTATTAAACATTTAAAAAAATTTTTGTTATTTTATTCCCTATAATGACAGCCCTACTTTGAGGCCATGGAGTAACATTAAACTCCAGTTAATTACTAATTAAATATTTGCAAGTACACTTTGGAGATAGGAAGTGATTAATGTCCAAATGACTAACATTACACTTACTTTAAATCTATGTTTTTTTCCTGCTATTCTAGTCTTGTGGGTTTTGTTCTGTACATGCATTATTTCTCTGGATGCATCTGCTTTTTAAAAAGTAAAAACAAACAAAAAACCCAGTGCCTCATATAATTTTTTAATACTACTGCACTGTAAAAATTATTACACTAACTTTAAAAATTAAAAAAAAAATTGAGACTAGGGGGAGCTAACTAATATCTATATCCATGAACCTAGCAACTGCAAGTCTATTGACTACATATCAACTTTTGTTTCCAAATGAGAACTACTCTCCTGGCTGTCTAGAATAGTTGTTCTCAAAGTAGTATGTATAAGGACAAAGAAGGGACCTGTTAAATATCCAGGTTTCTGGATCCTTCCCTGGAGATTGATTCTGACTTAGATGGATCCTCAAAGCCTGCATTATTAATAAACACCCCATCTCCATAAGTTAAGAACCTCAGGATCAACTTGGAGATTCAAGTTCAGAATTGTCTTTTCAGGAAAAGCCATGTCAGTAGGCGTTCTAATGAATGAAAACTGGAAGCTTTTAAAAAAAGGCATGAGATAAAAAAAGTGGTATGAGTAGTATTCAAGAGATAGACCGGAGTGGAGAGCAGTCCTATAGCAAACTAGAAAAATGCAGGTGTTTTACAGTCACCCATTAAGGAATAATTTCCCAAACTGGATTTTACAAGGTTAATAATATTTTAGTTGAAAGTACTTTTTGAGCAAGAGAGATTAACGGGCATTGAAGAAATGTGCATATAATAGCATTTAGGAGAACAGGATGACCCTTTTATAGCCACTGATAGAGAGAAGGCACTTGGCTGAATTGGTCTTTACCTCGCTGCCATGATTAGAAACCATGACTGTGGGGACATCCAGGCAGAGTCCTTTCATGTTTCCTCAGAATTCATTTGTGAGAGACATTTTCTTAGGATGGTCCTCTAGACATCTAGAGAAGGTTAGCTTTCCTTTATGAGCTCAGAACTTACTGAAATCACACCAAAGCTTCCCTAATTGTTTAAGACAATGAATCTACCCAGAAGAAATCCCATTCTATTTCAGGCACAATGACTCATAAAGATGAAATGAGGTTGCACTTTATGGAAATCCTTTGGTCCTTCTTGTTTTCCCAGCTGGCTTCTAAGTATATTGGCCAGTTTAAGGTCAAAGGGTAATGGTGAAGAAACATGTTATTTTCAGACTAATCTCTTTAAGAGTTATACTGCCAGTCCCTAAGTCATTTTTATGATTTTCTGAGCTTTATGGCATATTATACATTTATTTTGACAGAAGGTTGATCAATTGCTCCCTTTGATCCAAACTCAAGACTTTTGGGGACAAGGTTAATAAAGAACTGATTCTCTCAGGATGTTGTGAGCAGGAAGGACAATGCCTTTTACCAAACAGACATTAGCGACCAAATAATTCTGGTGGCCGATTGATGAAAAGCATTAATCAAAAAGCCATAGTCCATGGTCAGATCTGTTAGAAGGCTGGAAAAGAAGGAAGGAAGAAAGGGAGGGAGGGAGAAATGGAGGGAAGGAGGCAGGAAAGATAAGAACACCAAAGCTGACATGTAGTTGTAGTGCATTAATAGGCCGTGTGAGAATATTTAGCATTTCAGTGAGTACAGGCTTTCAGCATAACCATTTCAGCAAATGCAAACTCCACACCCACTCGCCCATAATAGACAAAAGATCACCCAGTATTTTCAGCAATAAGTATGACCTAGAAAAATCATCTTCTCTGAAGGTTACACACAATACCATACTCCTGTGCTTGCACCCAAGCACAGGCACATTCCAAGTCCACATTTTTACTTATCAGGAATGAATGTTTTCTATTAGCAAAATTGTGAGACCTATGCTGGAAACAAAGCTTATCTTGAAGTAAATATAACAGCATTAGAAAACTGGTGAACAGAAGTTCTTAACTGGCCACTCATATAATGTTCCATGAAAAAATTGCAGGAGGCAGAAGTCCTTATTTCAGGTTTGCTTAATATTTAATAGCAATTGTTTTCCAAACTTCAAATGTCTGAGACTGTGTGTTAAAAAGCCAGTTTTTCTGGCCCCACCCTGACCTACTTAACGCATTGTTGACCAGCCATGAAAAAACTCATGTTTTCAAACCCAAATTGTGATGACCCATAACGAATTAACTTGTGCTTGCACCTGCATTAGCTTTTGCTATAAAATTGCTGGTTAACAATGTGTTAATTATGATTTCTAGGGATGAGAGTGAAAACCTGCATAGTTAACTTGTCCTCCAGGTGGTTCTACTGCAGTTTTTTTTTGGACTTCCCTGTGAGAAGCACAGTCTGTGCACTGCCTCCACCCCCTGCCACTGTGACACCAGTCTAGGACATGCTGGATTATCCCATTCAATTCCTTGATCACAAGGAATTTGGAGGTGACAGAAGTTTGCAAAATCTAAAGAGAGATTAGAAATGTTGGGATGGATAGATTCCCAAAAGATTTCCTGGAACAGATTGCATTCAACTTGGGTCTTAAGAGATGGCAGAGTTAATTATTTAAGCAAGGCATGGAGCTGTTAGAGTGTTTCTTTAAAATTTAAGAAATGTATCATGTAAATGATAAGCTCCTTTATATTTTCACCTGGCAGACACAGCAATGCTTCTAGCAGACACAAAATGGCCAACAAACAATAAATCAGTAAATAATATGTTGACAAAAGTCAATCTGTAAAAAAATTCATTCACAATCCTATCATCTTCAGAAAGTGTATTATTATTGTGTTGCTGCTGTTAGTGGTTTAATTATATCATATTCTTTTTTATTTCTTATCTGTATACATACTAATTTTAAATAAGTGTAATATAATTAAGATACAGCTTGATTTTTTATAATTAAATATTAAGGCATATACATTTTCCATCTTGACTTGGAATATTATCATCATTCTAATTGCAACAGAATGGACAAACTGGTGAATTATAATTTACATAATTATTTTGTATATTTTTGGATAATAGGCCCATCTCTTTTTTTATTTTTCTAGTGTAAATAACTTTTCTCCCTTTGTATGTTTTCCATGAGATAAAGTGGGATTACTCTTTAAAGAAATAATTATTTTTATAGATCTTGAAACAATCCACCAAAGTATTTTTCAAAAGACTTGCTCTAATTTTCATATTGTCTCTAGTATGCTATGCATTACGATTTCTTCACTGGTGGGACCATGTTGCTTTTGCTATCTGGAGATACTCTTTTGCCATTTATTAGGTTGAATAAAAAGTTCATTTAGTTTTTTCTGTAAAGTAAATGGCACGCTTTTCATTTTCTCCACTATAGATTGGGATATTTTGAGTATGTCGGCTGCCCCACACAGTATAACATTGATGGTCCTCAATTAATGTCTTGATTTGATCGCTATCGACTTCAATCAGTCTACCCAACCATGGAGCATCATCCAGCAAGAAATCTCCAGCATGAAACTTCACAAACTTCTTTTGACATGTTCGGTAAGTCACAGCATCTTCTCCATACACTGCACAAATATTTTTATGCCTTAGTTGTTTTACCTTTGTTGAAATAATAAATATAATAAAGCGTAATTGCCAAAACTGTTATGTTTTCTTCCATTTTCAATATGAAAATGGCTACATAAAAATTCACCAATTTTGATTTTAAGATTTTATTTATTATTTTCAGAGAGAGGGGAAGGAAGAGAGGCAGAGAGGGAGAGAGACAGCAATGTATGGTTGCCTTTCACCTGCCTCCAACTACAGACCTGGCTGGAGACCTGGCTTGCAACATGGTCAGGTGCCCCGGGTGGGGAATCGAACCAGCAACCTTTGGGTTTGCAGGCTGGTGCTGTGCCACCAGCCAGGGCCCGATTTTGATATTTTTAAAAATTCATGATATGATGGCTGTCACAATACAATTTAACAAAATTGTTTGAAATGAAATTCAAGACAACTAAGCACCACTAGAGCCATCTTATGGAAAACACTAAAGAAACTTTTCGGCCAACCTAATAAAATAAATTCTGGCAACCCCCCACACATTGTTAAGTATCGAGCTCAAATGCTACTCTTTCTTCCAGTTTTCACAAAGCCTTTGGCAGGGTTAGCCATTATTTCCATTGTGCTCCATAATATTTTATAATAATACCAATATTTAGCACTTATCAAATACTTTTATTTATTGTAGCTGTTTATATATTTCTTTTTCTACCTCCTAGAGTATTAGCAACATCAGGGTTTCACCTCTGCTCATTTCACCTTTGGAAACTCAGCCACTATCACTATCACTATCACAGCCACTATAATAAAATGTTAATATTAAATATTAACATTTAATATGTTAATATTTAACATATTAAATATGTTAGACATTTAATAAATGCTTTTTAAGCACATTAAATAGGAAGAATGAATGAAGACAGTAATATGACACATAAATCCAAGTCTCTTGCTGTGTCTGTGGGTAAAAATATCTTCTTTCACCAACTCTGTTATAGGCTACCTAGTCCTATGAACATTTGTATTTTTGTAGGTCTGTTTTGTAAATATTTATATTTATATATTTTGTATTTCTACATTTTTCCATTTTTATCAATCCACTTTCAAGCCTTCTTGGCCCAGTTCTGTGACACACTGTAACTCAACTCTCTGAATCCTTTAGATAATGACTTTCAGGTACACAAGCTCAGAAAATGTTTCTTTCTACTTCAAAAAGAAGCACTTTTTATGAGGAAATGTTAAGACTAGTGAACAGGATTAGAAGTCACCTGTGGACACTATGGCATGTACAGGGCCCCACTTTAGAGAGAATAAGAAATGATCACGGATAATACATTTTTTGATAACATATAATCAATAATTATTCTTATGTTATAGATCACCTTATGCATTTTGGCACATTTCAAAATGCACTCTCTCATTTTATCCTTACCAAACCTCAAAAGAAAAACAGTTAAAGTAGATATATCATTATAAAAATTTGAAAAAATAAGAAATCGAAAGCACTGAAACCTGGCCAGTGAGCAGGAAACCTGGGACAATAATCACTCTTCTGAGTCACATTTTAGCTTGTATTTTAATAAAACCATTGTACCTTGCTGAATTGTGTTACTTTATTACCCAAATTGGGAAAATGCGCTTTTAAACAGTATAGACTGGCCATTTAAAAGCAAACAATGAAACTAAAACTTTGCTGGCAACAAAAACATTTTTTTCCCAAAGGAATGTTTATGAGTGATTCAATATGAAAAATAAACAATATCAGAGGACTCACTGAAATTAGTGGTAAATGGAGGAGGCCTGCCTTCCCTCCTCCCTGGTGACTCCTGGTAGTTTCTGGAACTTCTATATAGGAAAGCATCATAGAGGGCCACTTACATCATCTAACTAACACACACCACAGCCTTACTATGAACAATGAACTGTGGGAAATACAGAAAAAATATACAGATTCCTTCTCCAAGAATGTCTGTCTGTCTGCCTGTCTCACTCACACACACACACACACACACACACACACAATATATACAAATTATAAATGCCACAGAAATTATTTGACGCAGTAAACACTCTGAAAATCCAGGGACAAAAAGTGATTTCAGAACTTATACCCTGTACTGAGTTCCAGATTATTTGGCTTCTTATTTTGTAAATTGTACAAAACATTTCATCTGCCTCTGCTGGGGTGGCTGTGTCTGTGAAATAAAGGTTGAATCATTTTTGCCACCCAAATATATGTAATATGCGAACACAGGGGAGAGAGAGTAATTCAGTGGTAAGAACATGTCAGTGAAGTAAGACAAACCTGGTTTGGTGACCTAAGCTTGTGGATTAGAACAGGAGTTAGCTCAACCTCTCTAAGTCCCAGCTTCTTCAACCATAAAATGAGAATAACAGCAATACATATGTTTTGAAACTTCCCATAAATAAATAAATAAATAAATAAATAAATAAATCTGAAATAAGATAATATAGATAGGATAAATAAGTTAACACTTAGTAAAAAAAAAACTGGCATATATTCAATGGTCAGTCAATAGTAGCAATCATTTTTAACTATTAGCATGAAGTTGCTGCTAAGCACTGCATAGGCTATTTCAATTCTGTGAGTCTACATAATTTATTTTTGACACGGCTCACTCACAATGGAAGCAATTATTGTTCTATATTTAATGAAGGCCAAAGGTTAAGTAGTGTTTTTAGAATGTTTCAAATTATGTATACTTTCATGCAAAGCTTAGGAAAGATGATACATTTTATTTTACAATGTACTAGATTTTGACAGTACTCTTTGGAAAATGTTAGACTTTATTGCAATTATCATTTGTATGTGAACTTCAGTTCAACTAATCCAAAACAATGGAGTCATTAGCATGCACCGAGTTTAGTCACTTTCCTAAGTGTTGCATTAATTGCCTGAGAGGTTTTCAACTTCATTTCCACTCTGACAAGTATGATAAATGTAGTTCGCAAGCATGACACAGTGCCAGGTACATTCCCATCCTTCCTATTTCACTTAAGAAGGCCTATTGGAATACAAGTGAGTGGTAGTGATGTAATCACAGACCATCTTGAATGTACTGTTATTACTTAAAACAACAAAACCCCTTTCATTATTCACTTACTTTGAAAGTTAAACCATTATTATTTAATAGAGCCCTTAAAACATACTTCACATCTGATTGGGGCATATTGATATGTAAGAAATTATGGTACAAAATCATCCCATGGCATGTCCCAAAGAAATGTGCTTGATGTATGGAAAAATAAAAAAGCCCAGTTATTCTGTGAGGACATTGCCTTGTGTTCTAGAGATCGCTAGGAAAGAATAAAAAACTTTTAGTTACCACAGATTGTGGACAATGAAAAAAGGTGTTTGCTTAATGATATGGTACTTAGATCCAAATTATGAGGTAATAAATTCTCTAGACCCTCAGAAGACACAGGACACTTACATGTATCATAAGTAATCTAACACTTCTCTAAAATAACAATTCTTAATTTTTTTTAAAACTCAGGGACTCTTTACATTATTAAAATTTTTGATGTCTCCATAGACCTTCCATTTATATATAGATTATATATATAGATAGTTACTCTATTAGAAATTAAAAGTGAAGAAGTATAGCCCTGGCTGGTGGCTCAGTGGATAGGTGCCCACCTGCAAACCCAAAGGTCACTGGTTCGATTCCCAGTCAGGGCACATAACCAGGTTATAAGCCAGGTCTCCAGCCAGGTCCATTGCTGGAGGCAGGTAAAAGGCAACCATACATTGATGTCTCCTTCTCTCTCTGCCTCTCTCTCCCTTACCCTGTCTCTGGAAATAATAAATAAAATCTTAAAAAGGAAAAAAAAAAGTGAAGAAGTGTTAAGTATTAACTTATTGTAATGCATTCATTAATGTTAACATAAATAACATATCTTTAAAATATGTTTTATAAGTAAACAAACACTTTTGAAGAGAACAGTATTGTTTTTCATTTTAGCAATCTTTTAAGTAACTGGCTTAATAGAAGACATCTGGGTGCTAATACCTGTTTCTGCATTTAATCTATTGAAAATCACATATCATTTACTCTCCCTGAAAACTCTATTGTACTCTAATTATTTTTTGAATAAGAATAAAAAAACAGCAAACAAAACCTTGATATTATTATTAAAATGTTTTTGATCTTACTGAATAGGTCTTACAAATCTCTCCCACCTCCTGTCCAAAAGTTCCCTGGACCATAATTTGAGAATCACTGCCCTTAATGCTTTATAATATTTTGGACTACATTCATTGTTATTTTCTGATATCTAATTTATATCTATGCCCTGTTTTTGTTTCCCTATATGAAAGTTTTCTGATGGAGCCACCATGTCTCACAATTTTTTGATATAATTTACAACACATGATAGACCTACATGGAACCATACAGCGGTGGGCAAAGGTAGGTTAAATTACCAGCCATCATTACTTCAAAGATAAAAGTAATAATACAAAATAATACCAATAATAATAAAAGAAGAAGACAATGTAATAATTAATAGTATTTTTAATAGTATTATAAATAATAATATAAGGACAAATTCTGTGATTTCATGTGCTCACAACTGTAAACCTACTTTTGCCCACCTTTGTTAGTATAGCATCAACATATACTCTGTGATTAATTGATCCACTGATTGATTGAAACTCACAATGTGTTATAGTCGCTTTAATTATCTTAGACTATGTCCTGCAGTAACCCTTACATAGTTTATCAAAGTATGTCAATATTTTACTTAAACTGAATGAGCAGCTAAATGTATCTGAATTTATCCCAGATGAAACAAAGTTTTTCTAGGCAGCACCTGTGACTTTTGTAATAGAAATAGGAAATGAGAAGACCAAAATTGTAGGGAAGTTATTATTATCTTTTTTCCTGTAAAAAGTGCTGACACATAAGAAAGGCAACATTTCAAGGCCTAATCGATGTGTGTATTTAGTTGCAGTTTTACAATTATAAAACAATTAAAAGGTAATAACATGGAAAGAAATATCAGTTTGAACTGATTAAAACATAGAGTTTTGCATCTAAGTGGAAGAAAAAATAAGCAACAAATATCATTATTTATTCTTATTTGTTCTGCAAAATCGGATCCTTTGAGAGACACCCACATACTTAGTAACTCAGAAATAAAACAGTTATATGTTTATCCCTGCTGAACTGTTGCAGAATAACATGGTTGACAAAATATATATTAAGAATAAAACAGTCCTCCTAAATTAAAGGCTTTATTCCATAATAAATAATTTCTTTGACTCTTTCAAAATGGTCCTATTATCTACAAATCTGGGGAAACACAGAGAAAGACTTAGTGCCTGCCATTACCTTGGTAATCAGATAAACTATTTTGACTACTCTGTCATAAAAATGGTATATACTAAAAAAAATAAAAATAAAAAAAGGCTCTTCCTTGCTAAAATCTGGATAAACAAAATAGCTGCTAGACTAGGAAATGAAAAAGAGAGGTCGCCCATCTGAGTTGACTTTTTCTTTGTCACGGATCAAAGGACAGCCAATATGCTAGTGGTCTCTACTTTCAGTGGAGGTCTACATTATTTAACTCATGGCTGAATCACCAAGCATGAGGTCTTAAGGCTTAGTGGCTCAGTTTGGTTTAGTTACCCTAGGTATTACATCCTGAACTAATTTTGCTATTGACCCACTAATGTAGAAAAAGACCAAAGCCTGCCCATTCTACCCATGAATACTTATAATGGGCTGAAGCAAATTTAAGAAGCAGGGGATGGGGGATATTTTATGAATGTGTACTATTTGAAATATAAATATGCATGTCTGAAATTCTAATAATTGACAAATGTGAATTGATGTATTTATATGTTATTACAACAGAGTTAACCCAGAAAACCAAAAATTTAAACTGTAAATATCCAAACTAAACTTATAACAAATGATAAGTTTACTCAGGCCTAACAGAGAAGTCAGGTAGGAATTCCTGTTAGAATATGTCTGTGTACAGGAGCTTTGAAATTACCAGCAGAATATGGAAGCCAGACTCCATAATATTCAGTTTGCATTTTGACTAACTATAATTGCAGGCTATTTTTAGCTTATGAATGCTAAGATTGTTTAATTCTTAATAAGCTGGTAAGTAGCCCTTAATTGTATTGTGAAGATCCAATTGCAGTGGCTAGTATGCCATTTGCCTATAAAAGCAAGTAACGGACATACATTTCTGGTTCAGGTTGCAATCCATCAAGTGGAACCTTGGAGGTCTTTGGGCCAAGGATTTGTGTGTGACGGTCACTGCTGTACGGCTTAATAAATCTCCATATTAAAAAAATCAAGTAAGTCAACAAGTATGTGTTGGGTCTAATGAAAGGCAAACCAACTTAAGACTCTGTGGACACAGGAGAGAACAAGACTGCAAGGCCCTGCTCTAATGGATGCTGCTCAGACGGCTGCTATTTAGAAAAAGTAGAAAAACCAACAGCTAAACACTGTACTATTATTAATGCCCTCTAGCCTGAGATCACGAGAAACATGCCTTCCGTTGAACAAGTTGGGTTTATTATGATTGTAGCAAGAAGAAACACACTCCTTGGGGATCTGTGAAGGGTTTCAGTAAGAGAGTGGTAGAAAGGCGTATTAAAATGATTGGGCTTGTATTTTAGGTGATTTGAGGCATAGTTTAAGGAAGAAGAACTTCGTTCGGAATTCGATGCTGTCAGGAAGTGGAGGCAAGTCCGTGATTGATTGGACATCTAAATAAATCTTTCTATAGTAAGAGCAGACCAAAGTGAGGATAAAGCTGAAATTGGTAGATAAGTGGTAGTCATTCATTTTAACCAAGAGATGATTTGACATCTGCAACTTTCACAGTGACCCGGATTTTATCAGTTTTTAAACAGAATAATGTCGTTTTCCTATAGTTGATTGTGGTCTCAGAGTGACCTTGTCTCATGCTGCGATTCTGTGAGATTATTTCTATTCCAAAGGTGAATCACATGGTCCGCCCATAAGCTCCAAGCCAGACTTCTGCCTCCCTGTGTGAATTGAATTAGACCAGTTCCCTAATATCAGGGGCTGTTCTTCTCTTCCCAACTATCCAATCATTATATAGAGAAATTTAAAAAAATTATCAAAGGGTGACAGGACAGGATAAAGGAGAACCTTTTATAATGTGTGTTCATGGAAAGGTGGATGCTAACAGGCAACTACCTAGGAGACCCCCGTGCACGTTCCAGAAAGGAACTGTGCCAAGGCTCTAAATTTGGAAAGAACTTGCCACATTTGAGGGATAAAAGAAACACAGTGTGACCTGAGAATGGTAAATAAGAGAGAAGGCAGGAGAGCTAGCCAGACAGGGGAGACATGGGATTGAGACTTTATTCTAAGTGTAATAGACTGGAAGTCTTGAGAGCAGAATAATGACATAACATAATTCTATTTTCACATTTCAAAGGTCATCCTGTATGGCCGATAGAGAATTGTTATGGTGGTGACAGAGTAGACAAGAAGCTGAGATGCAAGTTAGGAGGTTTTGCAGCCTAGGCAAGAGATGATAGTGGCTCACCCCAGGGTGGTGGTAATGGAGCTATGTCGAGGGTACCTTTTTGAAGTCAGTGTTGTGAGACTTACTAATGGGTTAATTTGGGAGGCGAAGAACAAGGAGGAGCAAGTCAAACATGATTTTACTAGTCATTGGGCTCTGACTGTCAGTGACAGTCTTATTCTTTATGTCATCCCTAATTCTGGATTTATAGAGGCCACTGGATGTTGAATTAAAGAATCTATGTTGTGGTGAGTGTTGGCACAAGTAGCAAGCATCAAAATTGTCCACATTTATTAACTTCTAGTTGAGGTTTGGTTCCTAATTCTCCCTATTGATTTGTAGGTAACTCAGTGGTAACAAAGTACAAAATAACTGAGGTCTGGGCCAGACAATCCACAGGACAACTCAATCAAAGTAGGATTGTCATAAATAAGTACTAAGTAAACATGCCCAAAATACTTAGTAAATATAAGCAGGGAAAAAAGTGGATTTGGAGGAAAAAAAATTTAAATATACAGAAAAATAATAGGTAATTACTTATAGCAGACAAAAACCCCCAGAGATTCTGAATTGTGTCTAACCTTACCTCCTTAATTCTGGTATGGTACATCTGCTTATGTTGAACAGGAGAGAGTCTTACAATAGTTGGCTGTGATATGTGCTACCTGTCAACCTTTGAAAGCCACACTTTCAAACGACCTTGTCTAAGTTCCTGCCCTGTACCCAGAAAGAAGTATCCTCAGGAATCATATAGCAGCTGGGTAATTAAGTATGGACAATAAACCAGTGCTTTTTCAGAATCACACTGGGGCTCCTTCCATTTTTTTCCACCAGGGCTATCCCTCAGGAGGCAGTTGTGAGGCATAGTATGGGGGCGCTCCTCATTAGTGCCTATGGAGACCCATAGCTGGAGCCAGACTTTTTTTCCCAGTGTGATGAAAACTCCCGCAGAGGAGGCTGGGCCTCTTCAGCGTGCTTTCTCACTGTGTAACCCCAACAGTTCAACATATTCTTATGTGCTGGCAGAATCTGGTCTGGAGTAAAAATGGGAGGTTTATTTCTTTCTTTGTGTTTTGACATACCTGAAGCACTAGAAACAATAAAAATTCAAAAGCGGCCTTTTGAAGAGATTTGTTTTGGGAATGTCCCTGTTAGCCCTGGAGGAGTAGCTTTGGTCTCCAGATAACATGGCATTTAGTACCCAAAATTAGTTATCCCATTCAATATACTTAGATTCAAGATTAGAATATGTTTAAACTAGATTGATGGGAGTTGCTGGGAAAAAATACAAATAGTGCAGAGATCGCGTAGTCACAACGTACTTATGAGTACCTCAGGGCACGTAAAATCATCACAGCTAAGAGAACTACTTCAAGGAAGCAAAGACAGAAGTGGTCACCCTAAGACCTAGAGGCAACCTCACACCCAGGAAAATGACTCCCTTGATTAGTCATGCCCATTTACTCTCATGTGAAACAATTACTTGATGATGCAGGCTAATCACAAAGTCCTCTACTTTGCGCAAGGCAAAAGGTGAGAGCAAATTTCTAGAAGTTAATACACAGGTTAGCAGTTTCCTTTCACTCTGCTCATAGCACCATGGGAAAATCACTGAAGTGTTAAAAACAGGATTCTGCCACACCAGTGCCTCTCATTCAATGCTGCAGGAGAATGAAGCATTGACATATTTAGGTGCAGTTCTCATAATTTCATCCAACTCAAAGGAATGTCTGAAACACTTCTGGGTAACATGAAAACACCTGGGTGTAGGGGAGAAAAGGATCATTCTTTCCAATCTCCTTCACACCTTTAGATTTCTTATAGCTAAGGATACACATTGCTTGCAGTGATTGAAGAGGGTGGGAACATGTGTCAAATTTGTAAAGTCAAGACATGAAACTCATTTTTAAGATCTCAGTAGAGAACAATGGGAGAAAGGGAACTAGTAATTTCTGCCAATTAGATATGCAGGAATAACTAAGTGAAATGAATGCTTTAAAAAAAAGCCTTCCTTGATTTAACAATTAAATTCCCACATTTTAATAACATTGTTATTTGTAATTATAGGGGTATTGAAATTTTATTTCCCTTTTTCTGAATCCTGAGTTTGTCATCTGAGAGAAAATAAAACCTCTTAAATGTAATCATATAAAAGACTGGGCCCCAGCTGGTGTGGCTCAGTGGCTAGACTGCCAGCCTTCAAACCAAACGGTCACCAGTTCAATTCCCAGTCATGGCACATGTCTGAGTTGTGGGCCAGGTTCCCAGTTGGGAGCCATGAAGGGCAACCATACATTGATGTTTCTCTTCTTCTCTTTCTCCCTCCCTTCCCCTTTCTCTAAAAATAAATAAATAAAATATTTTTAACTGAGAAAGCCTAGTATTCCTCATATTATTTTTGACAATCAATATAGTACCTGAAGTAAAGGGAAGAAAATAACTTATATTTCAGATATAGCACCATGCCCCCTGGCTCTCATGATTCTGCCAACAGATGGAGGATTTCTAGAAATTCATTAATCCTTTCAGAAAATATTTACTGAGAACCCGGTGGGCAATGATGTGTGTAGGGAGCTGGGATAGGGGTGGGGCTGAGCATGAAGTACAAGTATAAATTAGATACTTGTACTAATGATATGCCTGTGAGGAGCTCCCAATCTACAAGAGGAGAAGACTTATTTTCAGCCTTAAACAAAAATTTGTGTATGGGTTAGAAAAAATAGAGATAAGTATTATAAGTATTTGGAAGTGGGAAAATGGCATTTTATAAGGAAGCAAGTAGGGAGCAATTTTAAAAGTAAATATAATTCACTTTGCCTGGAAAAATGGGAACTCTTTGGACATATGCAGAATGTGGAAGGGTGTTTCCCTTAAAAGAGGCAACATGAGCAAAGACATGAAAAAAGAAAGCATGGTGGACCAATAAACCTTTCTGTTCACCTGAATGGAGAGGAAAAGAGTAACCAGAAAGACAGATTGGGGATTTACAGTATGTGGTAAACTAAATATTGGCCAGCTAAAGATGTCTACAACCCAATCTTTGGAATTTGTGAACATTGCCTTATGTGGCAAAACAGACTTTGCAGTTGTGATTAAATACAGAATCTTGACTAGCATTATCCTGTTACTCAGGTGGGCTCAATGCAATCAGAAGGGCCCTTATAAGTGAGAGAGACAGGAGAGTCGGAGATGTGGTGGGAAAAGTAGTTTCGAGTGATACAAGGAAGATACAGAAGCCAAGGGATGCAGGTTGCTACTAGAAACTGGAAAGCAAAGGAACCGATTCTCCCCTGGAGCCTTCAAAAGCAATCAGTCAGCTCTGCCAACATATTTTAGATTTATGACCTCCAGAACTTTAAGGTAATTAATTTGTATTGTTTTAAGCCACTTTGTAGTAGTTTGTCACAGCAACAATGGGAAACAAATACTTCGAACATATCATGTTACAGCATCAGTAATGGTTTGTTTAACCCTTCCGGGTGGTCCTGGAACTTTCACTAGTCCTTGATCATAATACTTAGATTGTATTTTTAAAAAAGATTTTATTATTTTTAGAGAGAGGGGAAGGAAAGGAGGGGGGAAGGGAAGGAGGAGGGAAGGGAGAGAAACATCAGTGTATGGTTGCCTTTCACCTGCCTCCAGCTATGGATCTGGCTGGAGATCTGGCTTACAACCTGGGTATGTGCCCTGGCTGGGAATCAAACCAGCTACACTTGGGTTTGCACTGAGCCATGCCAGCCAGGGCTGTATTCTTTTTTATTTTTTAAAGAATATTTACTCATCTCTTCTGAATTATCAAAAGGATAAAAGTGCCATTAACAAAATAAAGAAAATCCATAAGGAGGAAAAGATTTGAGAACAAGATTCTGAATTCTTTTGTGAACATAGTATATATTTAAAGTGCCAGTGGATCAATATCACAGGTGGACAAGTTGGACATGGAAATTCATGTCTCTTTCTTAAATTCATGCATAATTCTCAGGAACAAGTACTGAAATTGATTATCATGGCTTATAAAAAAGACTCACTGAAGTATGGCTACTGACCATTGGGAAAATTTAAGTGATGTAAATTCATGAGAAGGGAATTATTGATAATCACACCATTTTGACATATATTGTTGGAAGAAATGATTTTATAGTAATTTTTATTAGCAAAAATGACATCCTTTAAAATACCTTGTGATTACCCATACAAGATAACCAATGATTGAATGAAATCAGGGACGAAGATAAAGGTCTTCTAAAGAAAAGTACCTCGTCAGAAAATTCCTTAGTTTCTGAAATATCTTAATGGGACATAATTCTTCAATTACACAAATATTTCTGAGTACGAACTAGTGCAAGACAGGGTTCCTTACTTATCTTTTACCTAACATAGTCCTTGCCATTGAGAAGTTTACTATCTCCTCTCCATGTAAAGTTGTGTATTTCCCCAAAGTACTACATAATAACAAGGAATTGCCCTATATTAGTTTTCCCCCAAGGGTATGTTATTTGCAAATCTCCCCAAGGTATACATACATATGTGGCCTTTCCCTTTCTCACAGCCAACTGCTAGAAATCAGCTCCGTAGCCTGGGGAGAACTGAGGACACTGTATGCCATGGAACATGAGGAAGCCAGTGGCTGGACTGCAGAGGAGATGTCACATAGTAAGGGGTCAGGTAAAGGAGGCTTAATGCAAGGACAACCTTCACCTCTGTCCAGCCCTGGGTTGGCCCAGACAGCTAGCACTTCAGAGATTTTATTGCTGCTTTGTTTTTGCAAAAAGACAGCCTGGTCAGCAGATTGGGATGAGCTTTATGCACAGAAATGCCAGGATGTTTGGCCAGGAAGCAGAAATTTCAGGGGCAACAGGACACTGCAGTCTCCCCAAGTGCAAGTCGTGCAAATTAGGCAAATGTGTGAAGGCAGGGCAGGGTCCAAATGTTCAGCTGTGGAACAAGAAGGAAGACCTCCACCACATGCAATTTTTACTTTTGCAGGCTTGTTTATTTTAATTACAAATAAAACATTTATAATTATAAATAAAAAATATATATAAAGTGTAATAGATTCTCACCACAATATTTAATTTCCCATACTATGTACTTGGTTGCCTTTTAAAATAAATACATCAAGCCCTGGCTGGTGGTACAGTGGATAAGGCACCAGCCTGAGAACCCAGGGGTCACTGGTTTGATTCCCAGCCAGGGCACATAACCAGGTTGTGAGCCGGGTCTCCAGCCAGGTCCATAGCTAGAGGCAGGTGAAAGGCACTGATGTCTTTCTTCCTCTCTGCCTGTCTCCCTTCCCCTCTCTCTGAAAATAATACATCTTAAAATAAATAAATAATTTCCCAAAAATACTGTTATGGAACATCAGTGGTTTTTGTTTGTTTGTTTTGTTTTGTTTCGAATATCCAAAGCACATGTAAACTGATGCATACTTCTTTAAATAACTAAAAAGTAAAATGAACCAAATTTTGCTAAAAACCATTCTAAGACACATCACTCACTTCCCTGACTTTTTAGTGAAAGGATGCTGCATGTAATTTAACCTTTAAAAAATAACGACATGGGCTTTATTATTATGAATGGTCATTATTCTCTGGTGCTATGAGACAGGGAGAAACTTAGAGATTACTGTATATTGAGCTACTTGTCTCTACATGAAGTGGCCTTGCTGCCTTTTTATTTTATTTTTTTAATTTTGAGCCAGCTATTCACAACTTTTCTCTGGTCTTTCTCACCAGCACGATGTTACCTTTTCTTACTGCGCCTTATTGTAGTCAGCCTACCTGCTTCCATCACCTCCTTCCAATCAAGCAAGATATCCCCAACGTGCTCAGGGAAGTTAGTTTGCCCTGGAGTATGGGATCAAAGATTGTCAAGTGTTAAAAGGTTACAATTCACTCTGGGTCTTATTACAATGCAGATTTTGATACAGTAGTTCCCAAATAGGAACTAAACTCTATTTCTAATGAGCTACCAGGTGATAATACCCACGCTGCTAGTTCTCAGAACACACTTTGAAAAACAAGATAATAGAAAATTATGTCATTTTTAGAATTGTGTCTCAACTAAAGGTAAACTAGTTCTGAGGGAAGCATTAAAGACTATTCTCTTATAAATATATTTTAACATTTTCTTATATGGATTTCAAAAATGTATCTCTAAAATGAGTTTCTTTATTAACACGCCCAGCTCCTGACCATGACACACAAAAACCATCTCTCAGTTCTGCACACTAATGTGGAACCTAATTTCTGTCTCTTTTATGGAACGTATATCCTTAGAAATTATTGTTATTTAGATATAGGTTAAGTAATCAGATCAGAAGAGGAACCAAGTCTTACATATCGGTGCACTCATTAAAACTTTTTAAAAACCATTTTTGAGTGAGGTATAAACATAGAGATTGAAGCTTTAAGAACTGTAAGGCTTTTCCTACATGATTTCAGTGCTTTATTGTGATCACCAGGAAATGAATCAGAAACAAATGCTTCCTAAATCACAAAAGAACTCAGATAAGTAAAGAGGAAAGGAAGCAGCATTATAATCAAATACAGCCAAGCCGAGTTCTAGTGAACTGGTAAGGCAGTCAGTTTGTCTGTGCCCATAGTTCCTTCCTCTTTGTGCTACGCATACTTCTTCCTAGTTTACCTCACCCCACATTCTCACCTAATACAACACATGTTCACACACACACGGGCACTAGTCCGAACATCTATCATCTTCCTATTCTTTCACTTTCAAAACCTTTCCTGAAGAGTCGGAAGGTTCACACTAAAAAAGTACATGACGGACTATAACTTAAAGTGCTATTTCTTACCCCCATCCTCGTGGGGGCTTGAATGTTTTACCAGACATCAAACTCAACATGTAATAGAATGAAGCCATGAAGAAGACTTTGGGGCTTTTAATTATTAAAGCAAAAGGCAGATGTCAACAGAGACCCTCTGTGTGCCCTGCCTTCTCCTGAGTGACTGCTGACCCACAGCTCTCTTGCATCTGGGCTGCAGAAACTCCACAGTGATAACTGCTACTAGCCTGACACGAGGAACCAATGTACAGAGGGAATCCCCACTAGGACTTCAAGCTATAGAACCAGTAAAGGCCAGAGCAGGACAACCACAAAAATCAATTTGGCAGCTCATTTGAATCTACATTGTGCTTCTTTCCAAGGGCAGACAGGATTTGTTGTCTAACAGGGAAAGAATAAAACAAAAATCCCAATTTCTATTAACATCCGTACAATGAAATGAAAATTGTCCAGCTAGAGATGATTCAAATACCTAATAACATCAATGAACGCAGACATCAGCTAGCTTTTGAGTTACTATGATTCAATTCCATTTTATTAACTTAATCTAGCATACCAATCTGCAGCTTTTCCACACCTTTAATTAAATTAGCGTTTACCTCCACAGAATTCTGAATGGAATCAGTAATAGGCACTCAGAAGGAAAAGATGAGGCATAAAATAGGGTAGTCAGCAGAACTTAGAGAGATTTCTATGAAGCCACTCTGTATCAGTGTATTCCTCAATAGTAGAGAATAAGAGTAAATAACTCTAGATGATACTCCACAGAGTCTATAGGTATTGCTCTTAATCACAGGATATCAATGTGATGAAACGCACACTAAGGGACAAGAATCTGCTTTTCCTGAACTTAAAGACTGTTCGCTGTGAAAATGATACTCAAACATCTGAGCATAAAGCTGGCAAGCAGGACATTCTGGAGCTACAGACAAATGGCGGCAGAATATGCTGCGAACAGCTACAAAGTGAAGTTCCACCTTTGCTTTCTTGGTCATTCAGAGGCTGCTCAGTTGTGCAAGTCAGACAACAGAGTCTCGATTTCACATAAGATAAAAGTCATGAAATTGTTTTCTTCCCACAGCAAAACAAATGCAACAAGTCAGCACATTTTGCTGAAAATGGAAGAGACGTGCTAGCTCAGTGGTGCCTTACAAATCACAGATTGCAGTCCTTATGCACCCAGGCTTAAAACAATTTCAATCTTCATTATATATATTTTCATTACTATTTAGTCCCCTTATCACCACACTGTTGTCCATGTCCATAAGTCCCTTCTCCTTTTTGCTCAATTCCACCACCCTCCACAAACCGTTATCTGCTCTCCATCTGCGTCTGTCTCTGTTTTGCCTGTTAGTTCAGTTTGTTCATTAGATTCCATGTATGAGTGAAATCATACGGTATCTGTCTTTCTCTGATGGGCTTATCTGAGTGCCAGACCAAAGCAGCATGGCCAAGCTGTTTAATAGCTCTAACTTTGGTGTCCTCATCAGAAGCTGTGGGTGGTACTATCTACCTTATGGAGAGGTTCCAGGGTAACTGAAATGACATGTATGGATTGTTTAGCAAAATGGCCACTCAATAAACAGTATTTATTACCAGTTCCACAGGAGGCAATCATATTCAAACATAAATATCACGGTTTCTTTCACCTTGTCCGAAAATTAAGGGGATGAATTAGATGCATACTAAAAGTATGTGATCACCAGAGGCTTAAATATGTCAAGCTACTGTAAAGAGAAGGTTATGATCACAGAGAGATGTACCATAGGACCATAAGATGGACTCTGTAGCCGGGTGATCTTCACTTATGTTGCTATGCCGTCTCTGACCACCTGTGTGCTTTGGAAAGTCACTAGAACTCTCTGCCTCAGTTTCTTCATTTATATAATAGTAAAGATAATAACAATGACATTTGTGTGTTAAGTCATTGTGAAAATTAAATATTAGTAGATGAAAATAAGATTTTGCATTTATACAATGGAATGCTACCCAGCAGAGAGAAAGAAGTCCTACCTTCTGCGACAGCATGGATGGAACAGGAGAGTATTATGCTAAGTGAAACAAACCAGTCAGTGAAAGACAACTGTCATATGATCTCACCTATAGACGGAACCTAATAAACAAAAATAAACTATTGAGCAAAATAAAACCAGAGGTATAGAATCATGGAACAGACTGACAAGCAACCAGATAATGGTGGAAAGAAAGGGAAGGGACTAGTCAAAGAACATGTATAAATGATCCATGGCCATGGGCCACAATGTGGGGATTGACTGTGGGTGGGGGTGCTGGGCAGAGGAGGGCAAAGGTGTAAAAATGGGACAACTACAATAGAATAAAAAGTAAAAAAAAAATTTTTCAATTAGCAAAGAAATTAAGATTTTGGAACATATTAAATTCTATTTAAGTATGAACATATAATATTTTTTTTATTCTTTATAATATACACATACTGTTCCAGGCACACCTTAGAGTGATCTCCAAAAATTGCTGATTCCTGGTGTCCAGGACATTTTGGAATCCCCTCCCCTTGGATGTAGAAAGGACCTGTGACCGGTTTAAGGCTCATAAAAAAACCCAAAAAAACCCCCAAAACATGATTAAATTAAAGTCATGATTATATCATCAAGACTTAGTTTTAGGAGACTAAAGAGAAAAGCTCCCCTGCTGGCCTTGAAAAAGCAAGTGGCTATGATGCTAAGTTCTTACGGAACAGGTTCTGTGGCTGGGAATGACAGGTGGATTCTAGCAGCTGAGGGCCTCAGTCCTAGGCCACCAAGAACTGAATTCTGCCACCAGCTGCCTAAGCTGGGAAGAGGATGCTACGTCCAGGCTGACACAGTGGCTGCATTCTGCTGAAAGCCTGAGTGGTGGTAACACCATATCACCCTCCTGATTCACAGCAACTCTGAGATAATAAATGCATGCTGTTTAATCCTCTCAGGTTGTCATAATTTATTCAGCGCAGTAGAAAAGCAGTATACATACCTCCATGTAAAATTCAGAGAAAAGAATGGGAAGATGTGGAAAAGTTTCCTTCGTTACTGCCCTGCTACTGCTTTTTTGATGTTTGATCGTGCTAAGCAACTAAGTCCAGTATTAGTTCCAGGCTGAATAGGCTTGTCTGGTCAAATTCATTGGTGAGTCTGTTTCAGCAAAATACACGAGGACAGAAAGATCTGGTCTACCTCCCCCTCTAAGCTCCATTTTCCCTTCTGGCCCTCATGAATGGCAAGAGCATTATGATGTCAGTGAGGTTTATTTTTCCAGCTTCAGTTTTCAGTTCATAAATTTTAACGTAATGGTATGAACTAAAAAGCCTTTTAGAGTGGTAATGGAAGATGGCAATATTTGTTCTTTAATGTAAACGTGTAGTAGGTTTCGCTGACAAAGCTCACCCTGCATATTGCTTGCTTTCCGACCAGTTTCCACCCTCCTTCCCTCATTTGTTTGCTTCCCTTTGTTGGCTGTTTGAGAGAATGAGAAACCTTTCAGCATCCCATCAGAAACAGATAATATCTCCAGTGCTCCCTGAGGAGCAATGGGGAAGAAATAATGAGCAATTCTATAAGGTACCACTGGTCATAAAACTGTTATGTTATTCCAGATAGAATATCAAAGGTGGAATGTTTTGCTTCCCCTTGACTTAACAGATACCCCTTTCCATTAATATGTATTTCTTGACAAAATCTAGTTGGATAGCTAGAAAGGCATAATTTTAATATCATGTAACAAGTATCATTTTGCGGTATAAGAACAAATCTTCAGGGGTATGAAAAGGTATGGTATATTTGATGAAGGGCAAGTAGGTACTGCTACATAAAAAGTTTACTTTGTGGGGGCAGAGGGAGATAAAAAAGAAGATGGAGAAGGGATATACAGGGGCGATGTCAGAGATGGGGTGGGGTTCATTTTAAGGGGGTCAGTGAGAGGGTCAGATCAGCAATTTAGTTACAACTCTGGACATTAGTAAAGATTTGTGTTTCGTGGTACTTGATTATAATAAAATATTTACTGTATCTTCCATAAGCTTTTGCCATTCTGTAATACATTTATTAGTCTCTTAAAACCATATGTAAAAGTTGCTACATAGGCAAAATATGTGGAAAATATTTGGCATCTCTAGTGTGGTTTTTTTTAATGAAATTTTTTGATAGGGAGATTATTTTTCTCTTTAGAGGTTGTGGTCATTTTCTTGAGTCTTTTCACTATTCCCTTTTCATGCTACTAGCCATATCAAAATGTTATGTTATGGCCTGCAAAAATGAGGTTTTAACATGAAATCGTGCATTGTTCATTCAGGCTTTTTCTCTCTCTGAAAAGTCACAGAAGTCTGCAAAGGCATATTCATTTCTTACTATAGGCATCTAAACTGCAAATTAAAATAACAGAATTTTGCAATACAAAGAGAGGTAAAAGGTTGGCTTATCTCATTGCTAACATGCTGAAAGTATTTCCTAAATTCCACAGGTCTGCAGCTTGAAAGTCTGGTTGTTTAGACATGGCATCCTGAGGGCACCACAAGTTTCAAAAACAGTGAGACAGCTTTTTGCCCTATGCCCAGGTAATAACCTATAGTAACCAAAATAATAATAAGTACTTCGTGAAACCACTAAGGAAACACTTAGTTCACTCTTGAATAGTTTAAATCTATGTATTATTCCTGCTGCAAAGGGTAAAAGTAATAAAGAAATTGCCAATCAATAAATCATGTTCTTACAAAGAACCAGAAAAATAACCCCTATAACATAATTCCCCCTGTGAAAAGATAGTAGGAACCTGGCCGGAAGGACCCATCATCTTATAGAACCAAATGCTTTACAGAACAAAAATATGGTATACTGTTGGGAGCAGGAAAGAAAAGACAGGCATTTTTACAAGTGTTAGATCTTGATTCCCAAGGTCTGAGAGGATGGAACATGCTTTCCTTTTGAAATGGCTCTAAATCTTTCTCCCTTTTTACCATCCCACTGCTTTTACTCATGCCATTAATAGGATTGATGAATTTGACAATTGTGAGAATCTACTCACTGGTGTTCAATGTCTTCAGATTTCATGCTATCGAATCTACTGTTCACTCTTCAATGACATTGTCTTTCAAAACCCCAACAAATAGTAACTTCACACTAATGCTAAAAACAAAATAAACAACAAAACCCCCACTCTTCCAGAGCTTTGCATTATTAAAGTTTAACCTCTTTTTTGGGGTATCCAATATTGTCTAAACATCAGCTTTAAATTACTCCCATCCTGCATTCTAATGACCAGGTCTTGGCACCAAATTCTATAGTTCCTTAAAACACTGCTTGTGCTCACAAACACAGGCCTTTGATCATTCTAAAGCTTCTGTTTAGGATCTTTTCCCTTAATTCTTCACCTGAGGAAAACTTACTGCCCATCCAATTGCTGGTCTTCCTTTCCCTTTCCCCTTCCTTTGCTTTCCTTTTCTTTTTTACATCACAGTTTGACTTGTTGTTTTATTGAAATCTATTTTGCACTCTAGAGAGTTTCTTAAAAATAACACCACTAGCATTTGTAAATACATGTTGAATAAAATTGAAATCACACCTTAGTTGTCATTTTGCCTCATTAGTGACTAGCATTGGTCTTCTACATAATAGATCCTTAATGAGTGATTATGCACATGGAACTTCCTCTGCTCCCTTTCTCATTGACACTTACCTTCTCCATTCTCAGTCCTCCATTCAATCAGTGGCTAGTTCTGTTGATTCAGCAGTATTCCCCTTGCCTACACCATGTTCCCACTGCCATTACCCTAGTTTACATTCTTGTTACCTCTTGTACTACTGAAATTGTCTTTCTAGCAATCACTCAACTTCCAGTCTCTGTCTTCTTAGATCACTTTACAACCAGCTGGTGGGGTCATTTTTCTAAAGCATAGCTCTACTAATTCCATTTCCTGGCTTAAAGAATACCAATGGCTCTTTAATATCTGTAAGTTCAAACCCATTAATTGGTTCTCCATCATTTGCCCATCATGTGCCTTTGCAAACTTCTGCTATATTTTCTCCTTTACAAGTTCCACATACCATAGTAACCTTGTGACTTTGTATGAATTTTCCCCCTTAATTTCCTAGGTTGTTCTTTTCTTCATCTCTACCTGTTAATTTAGCCACCTTTTAAGAAACAAACAAGCCCTGGCTGGTGGCACAGTAGATATAGCACCAGCCTGCAAACTCAAAGGTCACTGGTTTAATTCCCAGCCAGGGCACATAACCAGGTTGCAAGCCAGGTCTCCAGCCATTGAGACCTTAGCTGGAGGCAGGTGAAAGGCAATCATACATTGATGTCTCTCTCTCTCTCTCTCTGCCGCTCAACCTTTCCCTCTCTCTAAAAATAAAAAAACCAAACCAAAACAAACAAACAAAAAAATGCTCTCTGCCACAATTAAGTGCTTTAACTAACTAATCTCAGACATTATATGAGAATAATAGAGCGTATTCATTGTATCACTAAAAATGTACATATACAACATAGCAATTCCATTTCCCTGTTATTTGTATACAAAACTATTTACTTTTGATTAAAAACTCTGCAGTTTTTATTCATTTTATTCATCCTTGTTTCTGGGGTTGGGCTGTTGCAATGTAGATAAGATTTCATTATAGTTTACTAAACTTATTGGATAAGACAAAACCTCTTTATAACCAGCTCTGTTTAACAATGGTACAGGCTATCTTGAGGACTAAACAAGAGGCTGGATGATCATTTATGAAGAAAACTGGAGGAAATTTCTATACTAAGAAGGTGGTGCAATTATAGGACCTTCAAGGTGTTATACAATGTTAATTTTCTGTGCTATCAAGAGAAAAAGAGCTGAGTACTCATAATTTAAATCTGAAGTAAAAGTGAAATCCAAGAAGAGGGTTATGGGAACCCCTGATTTATATCTGTCACAGACAACATCCTGGATTAATGACTAGCATCTAAAGTTGGCGGGGGAGGGGGAGGAGGGGTTGGGGGTAACCTTGTGGTAGTGAGCCCTTTGACTTGTGGAAATTGACTTGAACTCCAGTTAGGTAGTATCAGAATTGAATTGAATTGCAGGACATCCAGTTGGTGTCTGCAGAGAATTGCTTTGAGTGGGAAAAGCACACATTTGGTGTCATAAGTGAAATGCTGTAGTGAGGGCATAGAGAAACACAGGAGTTTTCCATTCTAACACTCTAGCAATTCTTTCTGCGCTTTGTTATGAAACTTGAGGCTTATCCAGGATCTGGTGAAAGACTCCACTTATTTGCTTACATTTGTATAACCATCAGCAACAGGTGAATAGCAAAGATCATTCACATATGAAGATATTTACACTTCATTATATTTTCCCAAGTATCTGAATATCCTCCAAATAATAGAATCAATATTTTAAATAACATTGATCAAACATGAGGTTTTCTAATTGACTTGGAAAGTATGGCATATCTGCTAAACAACCAGAGGGCAGGGAACTTTCTACTTCAAACATGTAGTTTTCTTTCTGGTCTGCTAATTATACAAAGAATACAACATTACTCAACACTTCTCAATCTGAGGCAACCATATTACTCTACATTGTATAGATCATAACATCACTAGGGTATGCGTGTATGATTGGGGAAAACCGTGTTATCAATTTTAATTATAAAGTTTTCAGGTGAGCAGGTGAATTTCTTCATAATTAATTAATGCCATGAAATACCTCAATAAACTTAGCAAGTCACTGTGAGTCAAAATGGTCTCAATTAATAATCCTATAGCTTCCAACTATTTTTTTCAACAAGTTCACTCAATAACTAAGAGTCCAGTTGAGAGTCTCTATAGAGAATTTACAATCTTGAAACAGCGTTGATGACAATAGCCAAATATGCTTCGCCTTGGCTCTAACTTGTTCAGAATTTTCATGAGCTCAGAGAAGTCACAAAGGCCAGAACTACCACTATAGTTCTTAGTGATCTTTGTCATAAGTGGAACTTTGGTTACTTGGACAGAATCTTTTCATAGGAGGGTCTCACTAAAAACCCTGGAATAAGTAGAATCACTAGGATTAGATAAAAATAATGTTAAAGAGATGACATGATAGGAACCATTAAAGAACCCCCTTTTTTTAAACAAGAAAATTCATATCAAGTAAATTTGTGACAAAGGTCTTTTGACTCTTGACCCTCTGCTGTTTTCCCCCCAACACCCACCTCCATGCAGAACCACCTTCTCTTTACACAGATCTTAGAACCATCAAACAAATTCCAAAAAGTAGTAAATATTTGTTAGCAACAGAAAAGTCTTTAGCTTTTAATGTAGCCATTAACAAGCTAGGATTGAGTTCAAATTCACTAGTTTCTGAATTCAGTAAATCATACGAGGACATTATTAATGTGGACCCTCAAAGCATAAAAAGTAATGTGTGAAATTTATTTGCTGGAAGGAAACACCCCATCTTGATTTTAGTGAATTTCAGAGCAGATACAAGATGTCCTCAGTAGTTTTCATATGAGTTTCCTTCACAGACTTCTTCCTTTAGAAAAGCAAAAGTGCTTTCAGGAATTTTATGCCTGCACAGAGAATATTGCTATTTCATACAATTAGCATATTTACTAAGGTTCGTCATTACTTTTGGTAATTAAAATTGTACAGAGAGAGAGAGACATGCCCAATTCAAGAATATTGCACAGTATACTAATATAAACATAATGGTCACCTGGCAATTATTAAAATACACCAAATTCTTCTTTATAGTAAAAGTATTCACCAGAGAAGCTTCTGAATAAGATCATTGCAGTGTTTTCTATTTAAATGTGTTTCTGCACAGAAAATTATAATTACATTTGCATAACTACCACAATCAATCTAGAATTATGGCTCAATTTTTTTATTCTCCAAATCACTATTCTTTCCAAGACATCAGGAGATCTGAGGCATAATCTGAGTTTGTGGACCATAACTGTAATTTGAAATGGGATTAAATATATTTTTGTACTTTCTTTACATGAATCAGTCATTCTAGGGACATATAAGCAATATAAGTACATTGTACAATTTGTTTACTTCTATCTTGAAAAATAGGCTTTAATTTACCAAGTCAATTTTTTAAAAGACAAATAAACACATGAGTAAAAAAAGAAAACATTCAAAACCACAAAAGGAAGCCCTGGCTAATGTGGCTCAGTGGATTGAGCACTGGCTTGTGAACCCAAGGGCTGCTGGTTTGAGTCCTAGGCAGGGCACATAACCAGGTTGCAAGCCAGGTCTCCAGCCAGGTCTCCAACTGGAGGCAGGTGAAAGGCTCACATTGATATTTCTCTCCCTTTCTTCTTCCCTCTCTTCCCCTCTCTCTAAAAATAATGAATAAAAATGAATAAAATCTTAAAGAAAAAAAAACACAAAAGGAGAATATCAAATGATGTTTGGACAAAACAGAGTTCCATTGAAGTCAAGCATCATTCAGATGTCCTGTACTTACTGAGATTAGCTGGGATGTCTGAGCTAACTTCTGTTCCATCTTGGAACCACTGCTGTCAAAAACCAAAGACTTCTTTTGAATGTTCTCCTTTATTTCTGATGAATTCAACAGGCTCCCTTGGGACCTGACATTACAACCATAGTTATTTTGTAAAATTCAAGTCAGGTCAGATGAACACAGTAAGTAGGCCTAAAACTATTAACCTGCAACCAGACTTCTAGAGCCATGGACCAGGATGATCTCTGTGAGAACTTCCTGTGAGCTCCTTCTTCTGATAAACCTGCTGATAATGTAAAGCTCCTACAGACACCACCTACGTGGTTGTCTCAGGAGGGCGGAGACAGAGGCATGGCAACCCACCCGGGCATGAGGTATTCCTAAACCTGGTCCGCCTCTGGTGCTGCTCAGTGGATTTAGTTACCCCGCTCAGCTTCTTGAGGGAATGACATCTCCAAGGGCTAGAGCAGCACAAAATAAATTCTCAAGAGCACAGGCAATATAGACATGTCCTAAAAGGCACAGTATGAAGCCACTACAAAAAGAAAAATCTTAAAGCATTTCTCTAGCGTAGGATTTCAAAATTATTTCCAAGTGAAAAGATGTTAAAACTAACTCAATCTTTTCAAACTTTTCTATTTTTGAAGGTTAGGGGCTTTGCTAAAAGTTGCACAAGGAACAATTTTAATGACCAATTAATTCAGATTGACAGGCACACAGCAATAAACATGTTCAGTGAATAACAGCATGGGTCACATGGATACCCAAAGGATTACATATTGACTTTAGAAGAGAAATTAAAATAAGCTGAGGACAAACATTAAATCAGCAGTGGAATTTTACTATTATTTAATTGTGTATTCAAGTGTTTGTTTATATGCACAGATAATGCCTACCTAGAAAAAAAAAAAAAAATTGGAGCCCAGCGGGTAACTAGACTGATATTTGTATAATTTTATAAAAATAAGTTTCTGCCAAATTGCTAGCCTTAGAAAGCACAGAGAGCTCTGGGTGTTAGCTCATCTTTATTTACAAGGTGTATGGATCCAAAATAATAATGGTTTCATGATGCTCTTCCTTTAAACAGGGTGGGGGCATTTCTTCTAAAGATAGAAATAGTCCAAGATGCAGGCAAAGAATCCAAAAATTGCAGGTGAGTTGATATTAAGTATGTCCTAATTTTGTTTATATTCCTATTTTTCTATTCTAATTTTATTTACATGTAAATTGAAGCTCAAAAATATTTTTTAAGTCATTGTTACAAGCTAACTAAGGCATTACTGGGTCTGTAATTACTCACTTTCCATTGCATTACAGTAAATTGGAAAACACAAACACACATTGTAGATGTCAGTTAGTCATACATATAATAGTCCAGGGTCAATATGGGTAGAAGAAAAACAGAAAAGTGGCATTTTTCTATTCCTAAATGTATCCTGGCATTCTTTCTCTTGCTTTGTATGGTTGATGAAAACTATCCTAGTCAATGAATGACTTAGAATATTTTATATTAAAACTAGTGTCTTTTCTCATGAAAAGCAGACTATCCATGTCCTGATTAAAACAGGGGTATGAATTAGTAGAAGAGTAAAAGCAACATCAATAAATTAAATAATTAATTAAAATTTTAAAACTAGGCCTAAACTATTTTTTTCAAGGCTCTGCAGGCTTGTTTGGTGTTGGAGAAAACACACAGGAGGACTGAGGTTTGCCTCCATAGGGCAGCATCTGCCTAGTTGAGGATTACTGATTAATTCTTAACAAAAGAATCCAGGAGTGAAATTCCATTAGCTATTGTTTTATAGACAAGACACACAAATGTGAAAGAACGTGTCCAATGTTACAAAGTCAACAAGCAAGTGGTAAAATCTACCTGTGAGCTCTTGAATCGGGCACTTGATTCTAGAGCCAGGATACTTCATTATTACTGTCTATCACCTCCCTATAATATTTCTAGGCAACAATCTAGCCCTATTAAAAATTAAAAAAAAAAATAACCCAATGTAATACTCTACATTTTAGCTGAAATATTAAAAAATGGCTATACTCATTTATTTTAGGTAATAATATCATAGCTGATGCAGTTAAGACTCTGTCTCTTGTTTTGCAGTTTATCCAGGGCCTGACTTTCTAGTCTAATGCTATTTTAGTGATATTTTTTCCATGTTAAAGAGATTTTGTTGAAGTTGACCTGAAGTTGACATGAGAGCAGCTATTACATGTTCCTTTCTCTTCATTTCTTTCAGGCTTTGGCTGTGTAGGGAGGAAAAAAAAAGCCCTTGCTTTTCCACATCTATTTTTTTTAATGCAATGATTAGAGTGTATCTTGTACCTCCCAACTTTTCCTAGACTGTATAATATGCTGAACTGTCCTAGCAAGAGCGGCCAATCCACCTGCATACCTTCTGATCAGAACTGCTCTATTTTCCTTTAATGATGTGTGGAAAGACGGGAAAGAATGTTAGGAGGGAAAAAGGATCTGACCTTTTTTTTTTAAAGATTTTATTTATTATTTTTCAGAGAAAGAGTAAGGGAGAGAGGCAGAGAGGGAAAGAAACATCAATGTATGGTTGCCTTTCACTTGCCTCCAGCTACGGACCTGGCTGGAGACCTGGCTGGCAACCTGGTTATGTGCCCTGGCTGGGAATCAAACCAGCGACCTTTGGGTTCACTGGCTGGTGCCTTCTCCACTGTGCCACCAGCCAGGGCTCTGACCTTTCTTTGATGTGGAAGTTTTGCAATCATATGGTGAGAACTCCTCTGAACTAATCTTAGTCTAGGCAGGCAGGAGGCTGTGGCTGGAGGAGGGAGAAGGAAACGGGAATAATTTAGAGATGATAATAAATGGTCGAAGGCTCCCCTCTGCTAAAACGTAAACTGGGATTGCTATTACAGGAAAGAGCCCTGGACTAGGTAAAAGAGTGTCTGCCCCGTGTATGTGGCCTCTGTCCACCCATCTGTATAATATTTAGGAAAGGTCTTTCTTTTTTAATATAAAGTTCCAGGAATCAGGAATGATAAATGAAGAATAAAGATGGGTTGGCAGAATTCGTTTACTATTTTAAACCACTAAGAATCAAAGAAAAGGCAGCAGGTGAGAGGGACAAAACAATCATAAACTGATAGGGCCCAAAGCACACTGATTATCAAAAACATGTGTTTTGATCCCAGACACTTTTTACCTGTGAAACCTCAGACTTAACCTAAGACTCTACTTTCTCATCTATAAAATGGAACAACATGATCCCTCTTAGAGGATTTTTTGAGACTTCATGGAAATCTCTAAGCAGCCAATATTTCCATCATTTTGTGGCACAATATAGGCACTCAATAAATACCCATTGGTTAAATAGATGCTTAGAGTTTTCAAGTGAAAATGTATTGGTGTACTGAAGTTTTTGGTTCCCTTTCCTTTCCTGGAGTTTACTGAGCATGCAAAAATAGTGAGGATCATCTGCATTTTAAGAAGACCCATAGCCTATGAGGAAAGACTAATGTATTCAAAGGACCATAAGAACCAGATAGATACAGCTCAGAAAGTCAGGGCACCAGTAATAGGAAACAAGAGGAAAAGTATGAGCCTCAGAGAAGTTCCAAAGGTTTTGATGTCAGTCAAAGGAGGCCAGGTGCTTTTTCCTAACACTTCAAGGGTTTTTCTTTAAGTTCTAGTCAGCTAATCTTTAAATGACAGAAGGAAGTCAAATAGCATGACTGGCTTACATTTTATTGCCAGTGGCAGAGATAAAGTAGGGTGAAGAGAGGGTATATATACATGTGTACACACATGTACATGTACACACACACACACACACACACATCCCATGGAGAGACAGACAGACAGACACAGGCAGAACTAGATCAAAGTCCGTGTATCCCCAAGTGAAGAAGCAGAGTTTGATTTTTCTACAAGGACTTGAGAGGGCTGGCACTCTTCTCCCTGCTCCCACCCCACTTTGAAGACTCAGAATTTGGCAGAGCAATAATGTACATCACAAAGACAGTCAAGTATTGATAAATAAGATTGACAAAGCTTTGCCAACCTTACACCTTTCAGACTATTTTCATTCTTATTTTCTCAAGCATTGGAGATAGAAGACCTATCTCAGCTTAGAGAGTTTTAGGTGCAATTCCAGAAATTGACATTTGATCAGCATTTTATGCAGCATAATTGTGTAAACTTTTAGGCCTGCTGTATAATAATCCTTCCCTGCTGTGTTCTGCGCACTTCGGGTCCCTCTGGCTGATGGATGTGATGCGAATGGGAAGCATTATTATTATTTATGTTTTATAATGTGTCAACTCTATGTCCTCTGCCACAACAGACACTTCTTTCAAATGTGCAGCAACGGCCCCCAAGTGGTGCATTGTCAAATATTTTTGAAATGAAAAAGCAAAATTAACCACAAACTGCCCCCTTGTCTCATTGAAAATAGCCCTGCAACACTACTAGGGAAAAATCAATGTTAAATTATAAAAGCTACAACAAAATAACCTAAAAAATTGGAATGAGCCCTGAGTTTGGAAGAAGTACACTTTTATAAATCCCAACAATGGTAATTTTGCTTTCCAATTAAAGTGTAATAGTGAAAGAACAAACTGTCACCCAGAGTATCCTCAAGAAGAATTCAATGAATTTTGCCTTACTTAATAAGAGGTAAAGCTTTCAGTAGGTCCGTTACCCTGGATAAAGATTTGAGAAGCGAAGACACAGGAATGTTTCTTTTTCTCGTTACATTACCCAAATGCAGATGGTGCCTGATGACTAATCAATTCATAAAGATGTTTAAGGTTGGAAAGCATATATTTCAGTATATAGTAGAAAACAAATAGGAAATGATGGATTCTAAATTCTCATGTGGGTAAAACTCTTCTGTGACATCAAAGATTTTCTAAGAGCAGTGGGTTTATGCCTTACACCACTGAGTTTCCATTAGGTCACATTAATTTTCAGGAACTCTTTCCTGTTTAATTAGTGTGACTCTTACATTCTGGATCGGGATGCTACGCTATTTTAAGAGATGAAGATACCAATTTAATGTGTTAGATAATTGACTGTAGTTTAATAATCTTTTAAGATTGCAATGTTGATGCTTTCGCTTGCAGTAGGTATGTTCAAAGGGCCTACTGCTGACTGAAAAAATTTATCGTACTTCCCTAAACATGTTGGGTCTGGGAGAACCTACAGCAATAAAATAACATTTCCTCATTAACATACTAGTCACAACGTCATTCCCATAAAGTACTTCTGTCATATAAGGTTGGACTTTTTCCAGATGATCTTTTATGGGGCTGGTTTACTTTTCTTTGTCTTGACATTAATGAGCTATGTATTCAGGAAAATAGAAGATTTTAATGTCTGTTCAATTACCTTTCACATTACTAAAGCTTGCTTTGCTCCTGCTCAGACACCAAGCAACCACCTCTGGTAATATGGGGGAAAACTGGAATATTAAGTGAAAGGAGTCATAAATATAAATTTGAAAGCAGCAATGGACCTATTCCAACTATGACTTCATGACAAAATATTATGACTTCAGCATTTCATTACTAGCCATATCATGATCTTTTGATATTATTGTTCATACCCTTTTATTTCTTCTGACTTTTTGTATTTTGGGGGGGATGTATGTGTGTATATATCTAAGTATTATACATATACACACACACACACACTCACACACACACACATACACACACACACACACACACACACACAAGTATACATATAGTTGTAGGGAATTTCACCTTAAAATTCAGAGACTGCTGATTTGATATGAAAAGTATGCTTTTATAGATCAAAGCTTCTAGTTATTTACAAGTATTTTGGAGAAATAATTTCTTCCTTGAGCCATACTGGTAGGTTATTTTCAATCACATCATATCGTATCACAGTGGACTAAAGTTGATCATTTCATCAACATTTAACTTCCCATTTATGTAGAACAAATGGAATGCATTTCCAAAGGCAACATAACAAGTGGAATGAGCCCAGGAAATGTTCTTGTGTATTGATCTCAGCATCTTGAGTCTCAGTGAGGGTGAAAAAAAAGCAATCCAGAAAGGAGTAAGTTGGCAGGGTTGACAACAAAGGAACACTATCACTGGAAAATATTTAATGGGAAAATACAGATGAGGGAACAGGCACAAGGTCAGGCAGCAAGCAAACTGCACTTCATATTTCCTAATCACTCTTTCTGATTTGCAAATCCTTCCAAAACATTACCTCATCTGTGTTTTCATTATTCCCATGTATAGAGTTTGATTACTCATCCTATCACTTTATACACTGCATTGTCCTTACAGTTATTCCCAGTTTAGCATTCATTATTTTGGTTTTCCTATTTTAGTTTTAGTCTAGTATTGGTTAACAAGTTCAAAAAATATTTGAAGACAAGAATATGCCTTCTCTGTGCTTTTCTTTGGTATCGTTCTTTGAATTCTTATTCTCTAAGATAGGTCTTGACTGATTATGACAAGGTAGTTTCAGAAGATGATGTGGTCCATTATAGAAGGTCAAGGTTATCATTTTAAGCAAATGTGTGTATTTATTTGTTAAATACACTGCAAAAGGGGAACTTCCTATTTCATACTCAAGACTCAAGTGGTTGAGGAATCAAATTACTTATCATTTTGATTTATGAACAAAAATACCCCAATGTGTCATGTGTATTTTATAATCAAATAATGCTCATGTATCATTCCTTATTAGAAGCATTTATAAGTACAAGTTTGTCTTTTTCTTAAATGGCTGTATGGTTTATTGTTACAGTTTCTCTAATTAAACAGTTTTAATACCATAATGCTAACCTGATTTCTGCATTTCTATTTGTAATCCTAAAATTTATAACTGTGTATTGGAAGTGTATTCATGATACATTCTTGATAAGGTAATGCAAATATTTCCAAACATATTGTAGTCATCTGTAAATACTTCATCCATCTGGACATTTTTCCTAAGAACAATTATTCTCAGAGTATTGCTCTTTTGTAAGTTAATACTCTAAAAGAACTAAATATAATTAATATATGAGCCAGTGGTATAAATCTATATGCAATTATATTACTTTTTTGATAATTTTATATAAATTTAAAACCATCAGAATGCCCCATTTCACTTCTCATCAGATCTCTCAGATTTTAATAGATTCTGGATGAAAGAGTCAAGATAGGACAAGAGCATTTAATGCCTGATTAAGCATCCCAATTTTTAAAAGCTATCTTTTAAAAATCTATTTATTTTTTGTTTTTATGAATATGTAATATATATATTATGGGCATATTAAGTTATGATGGAAAGGTCATTAAATCCCTACCAAAATTCCTCTTGCCTGTCCCATTCCTTCCTCTTTCCACTTAAATAGTATTTCTCAACTTTTCCATAAGAAAAATACAACTCATTTGACCCAATTTCAGAAAAGCATTTTTCTTTGTTAAGCTAGTTAAGTTAGTAATTGTAAAATATATTAAATTAAAAATTTTAATTATTAGGCAGGGGATAAAAGTGCACAACACACAATTTGAGTCTTTTCTTCACTATTAATGGATACTAATGTCAACTTTTGCCTAGCAGTTCTATTAACCTCTTGCAAAGGGCTGAAAGCCAATCAGCACTCAAACACAGGGGAGAAAATACAGTCATCTACTAAGGCCTAAACACTACACAAATATTGCTAATTTGAGATATCTGCTGGTATTTTTAACATAGTTCCACACCCCCCTACTTTAAGAACAAGTTGCTTAGAAATGTCTATTTCCCTAAGACATCTATGGAGCTATAAAACTTGACCAGGCTGTATGTGTAGGATGTCGGCAAGCTCCTACCTACTATAGCAGTATGGAAAGGCAGTTTAGTTGGAAATATGCACAGACACAAGTCACAAGATCAAATGTAAGCGAAGACAGGCTGTGAACATACACAGACAATTTTCTTGGACAGGAAAGAAACTTTTCTGTTTTTTGATGTCACATATGGAATGTATCTAACAGTTATTATATCTTTCTTATTTATTAATATTAAAGTACTTTTCCAAAAACAAATTTTTAGAGACTCAAATGTTGGCCTTTATTTCACTAATGGAACCAAGTTAGTGAAAATCAACTTGGTTCCATTAGTTAAAATCAAAAGAATCTTTGAGTGCTATCTTCCTAGACTTTATAATACCCAAAATGTGTCCAATAATTAAAACATTTTAAAAGACTTTAAAATATATTATGTAGTTATTTTTAATATTTTTTAAATCAACTATTCAAGAATCTTCTCCTTTCTTTATCATCCTGCATAAAAGATAATTCAAATACCATGGCTACAAAACAAATGTTGGTAGTAGGACACACAAAAAAATATAACATAATTTTTCTTATTAATCCAATTCTTCATGCTGACTCTTGGAAAATGAAGAAGTGTATCGTAGTGTTTTCTAATTTTCAAAGCATTTTAACTCTTGTACTTAATGATTTGATACATAGAATGAATGCTGCTAGATTTTTCTAACACAACTCCTCAACACAATAACCTTACCCTCCCCAACATAACACAGATAAAAATATATAGATTGTTTAAAAAATAGGGAATTACACTTAATACCATTTCAAAGTTCCTATGTGAAAAACAGGCTTTGTACAAAATTTCAGAAATGGGATATAAATCTAAAATTTAACCAGATCCTTGCCAAATTGTAGATTAGAGAATAGAATGTATGATTTAGTTCCTAAAACTTTGGAACATAATCAAGATTGCATTAAAAATTTCAAATTCTTTTTCTTTTAATAAGTAGATGTTTTATATTTAATTGTACCCCACACTTTTATTTTATTGTTTTTTAAAATCTGTGATGAATAGATGCTGAAGTGTCAAGGAATGAAAATGTTAAATTTTTATGTAGTGATTTGTAAATTTATTGGATGTCAGAATCTTACATGGTAGGTAGAAATAAAGTTTCTATTGCAACCAATTCCATCCTTAGTTAATGCTGGGAATCAGTATATGTGTGTATTCCCAATTCTTGTTGAAATCAAGTAATGCTGCATCATTCTGTTGTCTTCCAAATAACTATGTGTCCTTTCCTTTCTCACTGATGTACAGGGGTGGACCAAAAATACATTAAGAATAATGATTTGTAGCAGGTTTTAGGGCTTGCTTGATATAATGTACAAACACATGTCAGACTCCATATATACTGGAACTCATAAGAAAAAGCATAAATCACAGCCAAGACTTTCTCTTGTCCTTTTTTCAAAAGATGTCACACTATTTTACCTGGCTTAGTGAGTCTTCATGTTGCTTTCTTCAAAATAAGATTTTGATTATAATTTATTATATTTGAAATTCTTCTCACCTTCATCACTTATATTTTTCAATGTCATTACAACATGTGTTATAAGTTATAAAGAAATATCGATGGAATACTGTTGTCCTGGCACTAATTCAACTAAAAATAAACCAAAGTACATGAAAGACACATACGTCAATTTTTTGCACGTGAAAAGGCATCATATTTTCTCTGATAAATGTGTCCAACCTGGTGACCAATGACAGGCTTGCAATGAAAGTCAGGGACTGTTTTTTACTTACTTTGTCTAAAAGGTTAACTGGAAGCTTCATGGACATTTAACCAACATCACATTCCAAAATGAGAAAGACAAAGACAAAGCTGATGGATTAACCTTTTAAAAAGCAGTTCAGTGGTAAATGCTATAGCACCATTTACTTCAAAGCCAAATTACTTTATATGGATGTTCCCTCTTGGTTCTTATCTATAAAATTTAGATACTTAAGTACCAAAATCATGGTAGGATGAATAAGGTGGATGACTATATTGCATACCATATAGAGAACCTCAAATATAATCTTTAGAAAAGTAAAGTTGCCCTCTCATACACAATTTTATCATAAACTAGGTCATATATGAGGTCCGTCCTGAAAACATCGAGCACACAAACTGTTTTAATTATATTGACATTGGCTCAATGCTTTCGGGACAGACCTTCATATATCTTCTAGAAATATTAAAGACAGTATTAACAGTATCTGACATTTATGCTCAACACTTTCCATTGGTTATGGCATATAATCATTGCCACACTCCAGGAATTAGGTGCTATTGTTCTCATATTACAACTGAAGCCAGGCTAGGTCTCTACATATATTGCTAGTTCTTGCTGAAATCAAGTGGCAATTCATCATTGTATTATCTTCCGAGGGACTGCATGTCCTCTCTTTTTCAATAATAGGGAAGGAACACAGATGTAATGAGGATGGGGATGGGTAGAAGGTGCTGGAACTTGCTGGAAGTATGTACATATGGGTGTGAGAGGGGGTTAAATAATGCACTTTACATTCCACAACTGATCAGATAAGGAACTGAAGCTATGAACTCAAGACTTATCTTAGGCCTTAAGTCATCAGGTATAACACCTATCAGTACAAGGCACAGGGTTTTGTCTCCAGGGTTTTTCTAAAATATATTATACCTACAAGTATCTTCAGGTTAAACTCAAGAGAAGCAGGGGAGTTTTCCTTGGTCTTATGAGCAGCTTTTCTTGAATTCACCTCTTAACGCCCTACATCGGTGAGAAACTTAATATATGTGCTATCTTATAGAATACTACTACATTTTTTTTTAGAGTGGGGAAAATAGGACTTCCTATCAATTCTAGCTAAGCAAGGAGTTCAACTCTGAGTTCAGAGAACCAGGCTCCAGTCCCCTTTTTGCAAGAAACTTTGTCTCCACTGTAAGTTGTTTAATTCTTTAGGTTACCCAGAAATAAAATAAGGATTCTGGACTAGCTGATTAATGTTTTAAGATGGAATAATACTCAATAATATTGAGAGAGTGTATACATTTCCGAACATTGCACTAGATACTATGAAGAGATCCACAATAGCTGAGAAGATACAAGTAAAGGTTTTTAAAGGATTTTATTTATATTTAGAGATAAGGGAAGGGAGGAAGAGAGGGAGAGAAACATTGATGTGCTAGAGAAGCATTGATCAGTTGTCTCTCAAATACTCCTAACTAGGTCCTGGCCTACAACTCAGGCACGTGCCCTGACTAGGAATAGAACTAGTGACAGATCAAGTTTTGAAGAGATTTATAACTTGGTCAGCGGGGACAGTGAATGGACTAGAATATGAAAGAGAAGGGAAAATAAACACTCTTTTACAAAGATCACCTTACTGACCCACTACACCTAGGATGTTCCTTTCATTTAGTTCTACAGTAGACATGTACAAGATGTATTCTACCATTCCCTTAAGACCAGTCCCAGCAAATGATTTGTGAAGAGTGTGGGGAGCAGCAGCAAACCTAAGTGCCTAGAAATGAAGTTTTAAAGAATAAGGGCTGGTTTAGGGAAGTGGGAAGGAAAAGTCAGAGGTGTTGAAATGGAATGGAGTTTCCACAGGTACATGGAGAAATTAATATTCAATGTCATATGAAATGAGACTACTACAGGCAATGGAAAGCCATGAGCATCAGGAAAGTGGCTGAAGATAATGAAATTAGGATAAGAGGAGTGCAAAGGAGTCAAGTTTGTGAAAATAGAAAAATATTACAAGGTCAAGCGGGAAGGAAATTCTTAAATACTAAGAGGGGACTATAGTTTTAAATATTTTTCTGAAAATAATATTAGCTCCTTACACACCTTCAAGTTCCAAGAGTGTTACAGGTATCACCTGTTGTACTTTTTACAGTCACCTTGCGAATTAGGTTATGGTTTACCCATTTTATGGATGCCCAATCAAATTAAGCCGCTGAGTAAAGGTCACCAGCTAGTAAGAAGAGGCCAGAAAGAAGATATGCAGGTCTGCTCTGCAGGTGACACCATGTTATCTCTTGGTCCCTAACTAATTGTGCAACTATGCAAAGGTGTAACTATAGCTTCTATGGTTTAACTTCAGGTTAAACCCAACCGGGGACATTTTGTAAAGACTTTTTAGAAACTGCTGATGCTTTTTCTCATTGGGCCCAAGGCAGATATCAATACCTTTATTTTCACTACCCAGGCTTATGAGTTGCAGATGTGGCATATTGAGTGCATGAAATACTTTCTTAGAAAATTGATTACCTAAGCAGTGGGAATTACTAATAACCATTTATGACTGCCATAACCTCACCTCTCCATCTCCCCAATCCATTGTCTACCTACAAATTTTTAAGGTACATGCTATTTGAAACACCAGCATTTTTGTGTTTAAAACAGACATTTTCTTTAGCAAATCTGGCTGTGAACTGTCCTCCATTTTAATGTCAGGAGGGTTATTTCAGTGGTCTGGAGAGCCTAGTTCATCATAAAAATGTGCCCTACTTTTCAACACCAAGTGAATATCCCTTCCCCGTGTATTGCTCAAAATGGCCATTTCCTTTCCATGGGTATGTTTTGTTATCTGTGTCATCAGACTTGACAACGTGAGATTTATTTAGGTGGAACATTTCATCAATTATAAAACATAAAGCTTGCTTCTGTCTCTCACAGGGTTTACCGACACCTTAAGTAAGTTCTAACTGTTGGGGGAATTACCAAGAACATGCTTCTCCTAAAAACCATTAAAATTGCATACTCAGAATAAAAAATTGGCTGGCTGGGGTTTAACAAGGGACACACTCCTTCTCCATGTGACCCATTAACTCTTATTGTTTTAACCCAGGGAATGGGTCCTTTGACTTCCTTTTAAGATTGTGGCCCTGAGAATGTAACATTCAGTTGATGGAGTACGAAAAACAATGTCTTGAGAACAATTTAGAGAAAGTAGCTGATTTTCATATTGATGGTTGGCCCACTTGCTGTGGTGTTCACTCTCCCATTCTTGCCTCACTTGAATCTATTTTTACACAGCATTCAAAATAATTTTACATTATAAATCTAAACATAGCATTCCTTTACTTAACTCCCTTCACTGACTCTCCCTGTCCTAGGGATGAAGTCTGAGTCCCTATCCCTGTACTATGAGGTCAGTGTATTCTAATCTTTATCCCTGTAATAATTGAAACTTCTACCTTAACACCTTTGCTCAAGCTACAACTGCCAGGATATTTACCCATATGGCCAACTCTTGGAAGGCTCCCCTACTTTAAGGTGTATAACAAAACCCACCTCCTCTTTTCAGCTCTCCCTGATTGTTCCAGCGGTAAATAAGTTCCTCTTCTAATTTTATAATACTGGCTTACTGCCGGCTGAGACTGTTTTCAAGATCATTGTGTTTATACTCTCAATGCTTTGCACATTGTCTTGGTAAATAAATGCTAGGACCAGTGAATGGAAAAATAAGCAAGGTGGTGGAGAAAAATATCTGTTGTCGAATAGACCTCGACACTCTTATTTCTGCTCTTGGCCATAGTCATACAAAGTGTTGACCAGCTGCTCAGAGTGAGTTTCTCAAGAATAAACCATTAAAATGTTGCTCCTGAAAGCTCATTTGTGGAAGGACTAATAAAGCTTTTACAATTATATATATATAATATAAAATTTAATATAAATATAAATTTATATATATATAAATTTTATATATAATATATATATAAATTTTATATATAATATAAAATTTATATATATATATAAATTGTGTGCATATTTCCTCTTCAAAGATTGGTTAATACCCAGCCTTTCCAGTTACCTAACACAGACATATCAGGCATTTTAAAATAACAGACCTAGATTCTAAAATAATTGTTTTTTTTTTTCTTTGATTCTCAAGATTCTACACATAATTTATCCTTTCAATGGCCTTGCAAGCAGACAAACTCTATCTAGTTCTCTATAGAAAGAAAAAGATATCGTATGTACTACTAGATGTTACATAAATTGTCAGTATCAGAGTTAAAACAAAAGATTCTGACTCCTTGGACCAGCTTTAACCATCTTAATAGGCAAACTCCAAAAAGCACCATTGGGCTTTACCATTTGCATACTGCTAAGGCTATTACAATGCAACAAATGAGCCACCATATAAAATAATTTGATGCCTTTTGGTGTTAAGTTTATAAGTTCTTTATATTTTGGATATTAACCCCTTATCGGATGTATCTGCAAATAGGTTCTTCCATTCAGTGGGCTGATGTCTTTTTATTTTGTTTATGGTTTCCTTTGATATGAAAGAAACTTTTTAGTTTGATGTAGTCCTATTTATTTTTTCTTTTGTTTTCCTTGCTTGGGGACATATATCAGGTAAAATATTGCTATGAGAAACGTCCAAGATTTTACTACCTGTATTTTCTTCTTGGATTTTTATGGTTTGGGGTCTAACATTTCTCTTTAACCCATTTTGCACTTATTCTTATGTGTGGTGAAAGAAGGTGGTCTCATTTAATTTTTCTGCATGTATCTGTCCAATTTTCCCAACACTATTTATTGAATAAACTATTTTTAGCCCATTGTATGTGGCTTGCTTCCTCTGTTAATTGGCTATAAAGGTGCAGGTTTATTTTGCGGCTTTTTATTCAGTTTCATTGACCTATTTATCTGTTTTTATGTTAGTACCATGCTGTTTTGATTAGTGTGGCCTTATAGTATAGTTTGGTATTAGGTAGCATGATTCCTCCAACTTTGTTATTCTTTCTCACAATGATAGTAACAAACTATTTAATTAAAAAGTGGGCAAATGAACTAAATAGATACTTCTTCAAAGAGGATGTACAAATGGCCAATAGACATACAAAAAGATGTTCAGTGCCACTAATAATCAGAGAAATGAAAGTTAAAGCCACAATGAGATATTACTTCACACCTGTCACAATGGCTATCATTAATAAATCAATAAACAGCATGTGCTGGTGAGGATGTGTAGAAAGGGGAACCCTAGTGCACCGTTGGTGGAAATGCAGACTGGTACTAACACTGTGGAAAGCAGTATAGAGATACCTCAAAAATTAAAAATGGAACTGACTTATGACCCAGCACAATACTACTTCTGGGAATATGTCCAAAGAAAGCTAAAATACTAATTTGAAAGAATATAAGGACCCCTATGTTCATTGCATCATTATTTACAAATGCCAAGATACAGAAGCAGCCCAAATGTCCATCAATAGATGAGTGGATAAAACAACTATGGGACATTTACACTTATTGGCGATTGTAAATAAATGGATAAAACACCTGTGGGACATTTTCACAATGGAATTCTCTTCACTTGTAAAAAAGCAGAAAATTTGAACTTCCCAGACTCCAGAATTGCGAGAAATAAATTTTTGTTGTTCAAGCCACCTAGTCCTCAGTATTTTGTTATGGCAGACTGAGCTGACTAAGATAACAGTAAAACATGTTGGGCCCTCTCTGCAGTTTGCAGAGGTTAAAGAGAGAGGAAGATAGAATTGACGGAAAGAAACTCGGATGTGAGACAGAAACATCAATTGGTTGTGTCCTGTTCATGTGCTGACCTGGGATCAAACCTGCAACGTAGGCGTGTGCCCTGATTGGAAATAGAGCCTGCAAACTTGGTGTATGGGTCAATTCTCCAACCAATTTAGCCACTTGGCCAGAGCCTTAATACATTTTTAAGTGGGGAAATACTATACATATAAACTACTTAACACCATGCCACAAATGCTCCAAAAACTCATGCCACCTAGCAGTTAACCAGTCTGGGTTACCACCTGTCAATCGAGTATTAGAGACAAGAAAGGCCACATGAGTTTGGAGGAGAATGGGGCTCCCTGTGGTGAGAAGGGTTAATCAAGACACTTTTAATGCCCTCCTCATTTGACTACACTTCACACAAGCCTTTCATGACTACAAGCCCTGACTTAGATTATCCTAGAGCATTTATATTAGAAAAGATATCACTACAAATTCTTCCTCTGCCTCTGTTTGAAATGTACATAAATCCCTTAAAATCCTCTTGTCAGTTTTATGACCCTCTGAATATCTTTCTCAATGACCTGGGAGTGACCCTTTTGTAACGTAATTATCAAGAAGGATAGCAGTTCCTACCTTCAATCCTTTACGGGAAGATAGAAACCTTCTCCTGTTTCAAGTATGAAAACTACCTATCCTCTAGAAGAAACAAAAGGTTCACTTTCCCTATAAAGATAATCAGCAAACACAAAGAGCTTTTAAGAGCTCCACCTCAGCTCTTAAAAGTACTCCTGCCCCTTGATCCACTAGAGGTGAATTCAGTTTCTCTCCTATACTGCAATCGTCTTGAATAAAATTTTCATGTTAAACGTTGGTACAACTTTTACTTTGAGAGCAAACATTCACAGGTAATATATAAAGTGAGACATGTGCAGTGTAGTTTAGATGTTGGTTGGACAGTGCATATAACATAGAATAAAAAGTTTCATACATTTAGTGCCCATCAGTGGATGATTGGATCAAAAAACTTTGGTACATTTACACAATGGAATTCTATATAGCAGAAAGAAAGAAGGAACTTGTACCCTTTGCAACAACATGGATGGAACTGGAGAGTATTATGCTTAGTGAAACAAGCCAGTCAGTGAAGGTGGGAGGGGGGAGGCAGAGGCAAAGAAGGGGAACAGCTTAGACAAGAACCTAGTATAAAGGAACCATGGACATGGACAACAGGGGAAATTGACTTTGGGGGGAATGGGTGGGTGGGGAGGGGGACAGAGGGGAGCAAAATGGGGATGGATGTAATACAACAACAATAAAAATTTTTTAAAAAGTTTCATACATTTAACTAGTTAGCATTAACTAGATATGGTGTGTCTCAACACTTTACTAAGGATTATCATTGAGAATTTTTATTATGTATTTGAAGTTACTTAGAGAACACCAACTACGTGTATTTTTACACTATTAATCTTGATGCATTTTTGAAGAATTTAACATACTTTTAATAAAGCCGAACTATATAAGTGGAACCCAAAGGGATATCACAAATGACTATTTCTCTAAATTACCCTATTCATTACTACTGGAATGTTTTTCTTTATTTTTTTTTTCCTTACCTATATCCATCTTAATTATAATTCAGTACCTATCACTATAAATTAATAAAATTTAACTTCCTTAGCCATATTTTGAGTTTCTTTCAGTATATAGTCATGTTGCTACTCACAAAATACAGAATTTAGAAACCTCTTAATTCTGTGAGGATGAAAAGTATGAACAAATATAAGGTTGCCAACTTTCCGGTTGTCAGAGACTAATTTCTTGCTTCTCCATATACCTAACTGTATCCTTAGAAAATATTGATGCACAAAAAAGAGCAATGCAATTTGTCTCATCCAAATGCATCATATAAAATGACCAAGTGCTATTACGTGCCAGAAGTATGTTTCAAAAGATTCTCCATGTCTGCATCATTTTAGGAGTGTTTGGAAGTTTAATACTTTTACTTACATGTATTGAAAGATAAAAATCTAGTTCCCAGTGCTTAATTCACCACTTACAGATGAAGCATTCTTATTGGAGAATATGTCTTTTGGTCTTGCTAGTTTCTAATGAATATCTCTAGCCTTCCTTAACAGCATACTAATTCTAATAAAATGAAGGACACCAATTACCCCCTACCCAATTCATAAAAAGTGAATATATCATCCTTTGTAACAGATGGACTGTGTTAAAAATAATTCAATATAGGGCTTAAAAAAGAGATAATAGCTACATTCAATTTGAAAATTCCCTTTGGAGAATAATAAAAATGATAAATATGCTCTTCACTGTGACTAGCCATCCAGTATTATTAGAAAGAATATTATTTCTTAATATGCTGAAAGTCTGACGATATGTGCCAGAGATAAAAGCATACTTTTTTTCATTTGTAACAAGTATTATCTTGTTCATTCTGTACATAAATTAGAATTGAGATTTTCTCTGAATTTCCTGGAGGATAGGAAATTGATCTAAAACTTTGTCTATTGTAATACTACTAGAGTTAATTACGTGGCAGAACTTAAGATTGATTGGAAACAAGACCACTTGGGAGATTGTCTTATCAACATTCAATGTAGTGAAATAGTGTAATAGTGGGAGAAATAAAAAGGATATTAATTTTTAGAGATTTGACAAAGTAAGTATAGTTAGGTCATTTAGTTTGAATTTGTAGATTCTAGTAATGCACACTAAGCTTTCAGTTGGAGTCCTTGAATTTAGAGTTTCAAGTTTAGAATGTACTATGGACTTGTTTCTATCCTAAATCATATGTTAAAACCCTAAACCCCAATGCGATTGTATTTGAAGATAGGATCTTTAGTAGGTAATTAAGATTAATGAGGTCATAAGGATGGGGCCCTAATGCTATAAGACTTTTGGCCTTATAAAAAAAGAATGAGAGAGCAATTTCAATCTTTCATCATGTTCAGGTACCTTGGAAAGGCCCTCTGAAGACAATGAAAAGGCAGGCATGAACAAACCAGAAAGAATGCGCTCATCAGAAACCAAACAACCACCATCATGGTCTTTGACTTCCCAGCCTCTAGAACCACGTGAAAATATATTTCTGTTGTTTAAGCCACTCAGTCTGCGGTATTTTGTTATAGCAGCTAGAGCTGATTAATACAAAGTGGAATTGCAAATTCTTACTGAAATTGTGTTATGTTCATCATTATAGAAAGGCAGAGTTCTTCCCAAGATGACCTATTTTTGCCTCATATGAAGGTATTTGTTTCTATAGTAGAATCCAATTCTCATAGGTGTAATTTTAAAGTGACTTCAGACTTTTCTAACTGGATTTCATGGACTACATTCAGGAAACACTCAAATTGCAGCAAACTGTTCTTTGCATAGTTTCCTAGGGTGATAATTTGTGTTTTTATTCATATTAACAAAGAAATGTAGCCAAGAAATGGAAACAGGGTGTCACAGGCAGTACCAGGGAGGTACTATGAAGTCATGATAGAGGCATTCACAATGGGAAATTAGTGGTTCAGAGAAATAAGTGGTTCAGTGAAATTATCATCTAATATTGGATTTTAAATGATCATGGCTGGTAAACCTGACAAAGAAGGTCTTTTACCTGGTATTTTAAAGAAAATTACTACCTGATTTCCTTTTCTAGTTTTCTTCTTCAGAGCATTTACCATTATCTAGTAGATAATATTTATTTATACATTTTGTTTATGCTTTTCTTTGCTCACTAAAATTTAGACACCCTCAGGTCATGGATTTTAATCCAGTGTGTCCACTACTATTTCCACACTTGCCTACCTAGAATATTATTATTTGTATAGTAACTATTTCACAAATATTAAGTAAATAAAAAATAATGTAAATACTTGAATGTGGTTATGTGAATTATTCACACCCATATAGAGCTATATCTTAACTATTTGCATAATATTTCATTTTCTTTCTAAAAATGGATGCAATTTAAAATTAGATAGGAAGGTGTTAAAAATAATACAGGAAAAGGTAAATCCAAAGAACTCACATGCATGACCCATGGACATGAACTAAGGGGGGTGGGGTTGCTGGAGGGAGGGGCTGCTGGGTGGAGGGGACCAAAGGGAAAAGAAATTAAGACAAATGTAACAGCATAATCAATAAAAAGTAAAGCTAGAATTCAGTATTTAAATTGAAAATGAAGGCCGTGGCTGGTGGCACAGTGGATAAGGCACCAGTCTGCTAACCCAAAGGTCGCTAGGTTGATTCCCCAGCCAGGGCACATAACCAGGTTGCAAGCCAGGTCTCCAGCCAGGTCTGCAGCTGGAGGCAGGTGAAAGGCAACCACACATTGATGTCTCTCTCCCTCTCTGCCTTCCCCTCTCTCTAAAAAAGTTAATAATAAATTAAAAAATTAAATTATAAAGAAAGAGAGAGAGAAAGAAAGAAAGGAAGGAAGGAAGAAAGAAAAGAAAAAAGAAAGAATAAAAGTTTGGTTTTCCTTGTCTTAAACACAGTTAAAGCCACATGCCTTTCCTATATTTTACTCTTCCATTTCACCACAGCACAACGAGGTTGTGATGCCAAAATGAGAACATTTTATTGACCGCACATCTCAGGAAAAAATAAAGCCAATGTAACTTGATATTTGAAATAAGAAGGCTATACTTAGAACTTTGTGATATTATTTTCTGAAATCGGCATTTGAGTAACTGTGTTCCTACTGTCCTAGGATTTTATACCACTTGAATCAAGATATCCTATTGTCTTACATCAGTTCAGGCTGCTGTAACAAAGTACCACAGGCTCAGCAGCTTATTAAGAACAGAAATGTATTTCTTATAGTTCTGGAGGTTAGAATTCCAAGATCAGGGTGTTAGCATCGTCCAGTCTGGTGGGGGCCTTCTTCAGGTTGCAGACTGTGGACATCTCATTGTGTCTTCACATGGTGGAGAGCAGGCAGAAGAAGCAAGCTCTCTTGTGACTCTCTTATGGGCACTTATTTCATTCACAAGGACTCCACTCTTATGACCTCATCTAATCTGATTTACCTTCCAAAGTCCCCATTTCTTAATACCATCACTTTGGGGGTAGGGTTTTAGCCTACAAATTCTGGTGGACCATAAATATTCAATCCATAGCATATTTTTGAATTCTAACTACCTTGATTTTGCTTCCCACTTACCGAAAAAGGAGTGCTCTTTTTGTTCCTTAAAAATTATGTTTAGGCCTTGGCTGGTGGCACAGTGGATAAGGCACTGGCCTGTGAATTCAAAGGTCGCTGGTTCAATTCCCAGCCAGGCATATAACCAGGTTGCAAGCCAGGTCTCCAGCCAGGTCTGTAGCTGGAGCCAGGTGAAAGGCAACCACACATTGATCTCTCTCTACCTCTCTGCCTCTGTCCTTTCCTTGCTCTCTCAAAATAATAAATAAAATCTTAAAAAAATAAAAATTAAATAAAAATTATGTTTAGAGTGAGAATAAAAAAAACGCATGTTAACTTCTGCCAGGTATTTATGCAAATTTTATGCAAATGTCAAGGTGAATTAAAAGCAAAATTCTGGAGAATTTTATGCAAATATCAAGGTGAATTAAAAGCAAAATTCTGGAGATAGGTTGCAATCCAAATAATATTGTTATCTTCAAGAGAGAAGACACAATACTGACCTCTTTGAAGTTTTGACACATTTTTAGCTTACGGTTTGAATGAAAATACAGGGGACAAAAGGAAAATTTATGCAAACTGCATAGCATCTTCTAATAGAAAAATAACCTAAAATATAAAATTGACTAAAATGTGTAGGTATGTAGGCTATGTACAAAGGAGACACAGAGACACAGAAACAGGGACCGTGACAAGCATATTAAATCAAGGTCAAGCAAGATTATACATGCATGTATCTCAAAAGAGATTCATGTACTTTACCATCAAAGTTTGCTGATTAGTATCTCTGGGGAGGAAAGGGGGAAAGCTAACTGCACTGTGTAGTGTATGGAATACCACTCTGTAGTGTATGGAACAAAGAAATTTGCTGTTGCAATGTAGAATGTGTCCAGGAAGAAACAGGTAACTCAACCTGTATCTAGGAGACTATCTCCAGAGGAGGGACTCTCTCCAGATGGAGAGAGACAGTTCTATTATTATTAATCCAAACTTTTCAAATTTTGATAGATCTTTATATGCACTTGTCTGTCTTCATCTGACTTTCCAGTTATTAAAATGTATGTCACAACATGATTTCATCACTTGCTATGCTGGAACATGAATATGAAGGTAGCTCACACTCCTTACATTGCGAAAAATTACAAACATGGGCGCGACTCCTACAATTCCTGTCTTTGAATCCGGGCTTTGTAACTTGCTTTATAAAGGCATCAGAAACAGTGTTTGTTAGTTAGGGAGCTCTGAGCCAGAACTTCAAGCAGTTTTGCACAGTTTAACTGTCACTGCTGGAATTCTGTGTTAAGATGGAGGCCAAGACACATGTGAAGCACAGATGAGCTGTCCCGAGACATCTTAGACCAGCCAGCCCCAGCCTACTTGGCTGCTGATCTTCCCTGAACTAGACCAAGTGAGATCATCCAAGCCATGTCCAGAGCAGAAAAACCACCACCTTGAAACCAGTACAAGTTGCAGAACTGCAGAATCATGAGTTAAATAAAAGTTTTTAAGTGACTAAGTTTGGGGGTAGTTTGCAATACAGTAAAAACTATTTGGCACATAAAATAGGCCTGGAACTTAAAAGAGGAGAGGGGACAAAATTAATTTTTATTCAATTTAAGTCAGGACATTTGAAATGATAAACAAAAAATAGGTAATGATAACTATGCACAGCTATTAAATGTCATATATAGTTAGGTTTAATTGTAAAATGCTTTTCTTTTTTGTTCTTTATTTGTGTTAGACTTTGAGTTTCTTTTTAGTAAAACAAGCAGTAGTTCTGCTTTAATTACCATCAAAATTATTGTGCAAGTGATTCTTAAGTCAAGCTGAAATGTTAGAATATAACTAAAACCAAAATGTTCCTCTTTGCCAATACAATACTACTCTACTATCTCCCTAATATTTCTGTTCCTTATGCTCTGGAACAAATTGATTCGAACCAGGATAAAACCATATATTGCTTTTCTTTTTGGCTTTTCTCCACTGATAAATGGAGGGTTATGAAATCAGAAATATAAGGCCATTTCCTCCCAAGATTTCATTAAAGATAAGATATTAGAGAGATTGAAGGCCATTTTGCTGGCTTCTAACCATCAGAAATGAAAGACAATAAAATCATTTAAAAGAATTCAGGCCTTATCAACCATGGAGTCATTTAGAGTTTTTGTGATTGTTCCCTGGACCCAAATGATTGTTGTTAAACTCAGTCCAACTGGGAAGATGAAAGGTTCTTCAGCTTAGTCAAATACTCAAGAAACTGCTTCAGCAGGTTAAGCTAATGGGATGAAAGGCTAGGAAGCTCAGAATTCAGAAATGGCAAGAACCATATATTGACTTCAGAATCTGTTAGAAGTTAAAAAACAAGATTAATTGTGGGCCAAGAGGAGACTTTTCATCTGTCATCTGATGATGGAAAAAGTTATTTGAAAGGCAGAAAGCATTCTTTTCAGCATAGTGACTAATGCCAGTACCAAACTACCTACATTCCTCAAGTCACAGTCATAATTTTAATGTCTGATTTAAGCTGGGGAGGTATATAGATGCCTTTTTATGTTTCTTCTTCCTGAGGCCACACAAAAATTAAAACTAGAACAAAAGTATGCTATAAAATCTTTAACAGAGAAGATAAAAACAATGCAGTTAGCAAAGTCAACAGATTTCCAAAGAAATATCTACTGGAAGACAAGAATGGCTGAAAGAAGTAAAATGAGCAAAAATATAAAATAAAATAAAAGAGCAGCCATGATGGAATGTCACTTCCAAGATTAGGTTATAAAAAGTCCATGGCTCCCTCCTAGGTGAGCTCCCACTATCCTTCCTCCAGTCCCATTTCTCTCAGATCACTTGTGCTGGGGGAAGCCAGCTGCCAGTATTCATAAAGCAGCTCTGTGCCCACTTGTGAAAGAACAAGGTCTACCAACAGACGTGTAAGTGAACTTGAGATTGGATACCCATTCTTCAGTCGAACCTTCTAAATGAAAATGCCAGTTTGGCCAACAGCTTGACTGCAGCTTTACGAGACTTCGGGCTAAAGGCATGCAGCTAAGCTTCACTTAAATTCACCTAACCCACACAAATAATGAGAAATAAATGTGTGTTATTTAAATAGCTAATTTGGGAGATAATTAGTTACACAGCCATAGATAATAAATATAACCACCTAAAATATGACAGAATAGTCCCCCCTTTTTTTGTTTACTTCAAAAAAGAAACAAACTACCAAACAAAAATCTAGCTAGTTCTCTTAAAAGCCAAGGAACTGTCCAAGGGAAAATGAGACCCTTCCTGGGGATATTCTCTTATTCTGGCATTAAAATGGGTGCATGCACTGTGTAGTGACTTAGTAGTCTTCTGAGTTATCAGATCTATGGTCACAGTATGGCAGTGCTTTTGTTCAAGTAACCCTTTTTTTAATAAGGACTCAAAGCCAAAACTTTCATATAATATATATTATTATTTGTTAATCTCTTAACTTTACCTAATTTATAAATTAAACTTTATCAGAGGTAAGTATGTATAGGATAAAAAACATTGTATGTACAGGATTCAGTACTATCAATGGTTTTAGGCACCCACTGGGGGTCTTGTAAAGTACATTCTGCAGAAAAGGGAGAGCTAGTGTATTCGATGTGTGTGTGTGGATGTGTGTGTGTGTGTGTGTGTGTATGTAAATAAAATTCAGAGAAGAAAAAAGGGAAAAGAAAGGGTTTAAGGACAGAAGCTGATATTCATTTCCATACTGGAAATGGCATAAGCATTATATAAAAGGGATAAATAAATGCATGGAACTAATAGCCTATAAAATTCTGAAAAGTTAACATCTTTGGGGAAACATACTAGGGCTGGAGAGGAAATGGATTGGGGATTGCTGTTCTTTTGTAGACGCTATGTTAAATCATATTGATTTGTTTTCATACAGCTTGTATTATCTAAATAAATACAATTTAACAATTATCCCTACTTCTTTTGTGTGTACATACAAAAAATAAATGTGATTTTTGCCAGCATCCTTCTATTAGCCTCAGACATACTGTGACAGAACAGGTTATAATTAATGTTATTACTTGCAATTTGAGGTATCACCCATTTAAATATATTGTATTTTCAAGTAACCAACAGAGCAAGAATAAATGTGCCTGACATTTCCTAGGCTTTGCCTAGATTTGCCCATCATCAGGCATTCACGCCACTCCCCAAACTTCATTTAAGTCCATGTCCCATGTCCGTGTATGCCAGCATGTCCCTCTAATCTCTTCTGTCACTCCTCTACTTCTTTGTACTTGCTTCCCATTTTAATTGCCCATGAAAAAAGTCACCGATTTTATAAGCTTAATCTTGGCAATGACTATCTTTTCAAAACATTATACCTTCTCTCCAGTCCTAACTGATTTCTAGCAATAGTCAATGTCCAGATGTTAAGCCAGTGTCAAGTTTTTCAGGAAGCTCTGTCAAGAGTCACAGGTGCAAAGTGAATCTGGAGTGGGTCTCTTATAATCAGGCTTCCTCATTGTTTTCCTACCTATTTCCACCTGCTATTCAACTACTCAGAGTGAGCTAGAGATAATCAAAAAACTCATCGAGGCTATTTGAAAATGTGAGTTCTCCACTCTTCTAGATGATCCAGACTCCTTGCACAATTCTAGCACTCTGTGCCCCACCAGGCAGCAGTGAGACTGGTCAGCTTCGGTTACCTACAACATGGGCTGTTTTGCTGTAGAGAATTTAATAACAATAATAAACCTAACTAAAGCCAGCCTAATTTTTGCTTTTACAATGCGTCAGTAATTCTAAAATATTCCAGTGATAAAATAGTACTCCAAAGAGAGGATCATGAGCACTGCCCCTCCCCCACCTAGATAAGCCACCATAACCCCAAAATGTTGAGACTCTGTTGAACCCCTGGAAAAGTGTTTTACCCACTAACCTGTAACCTGTTAGGGAAAATTATACTGCTTTACACGCTTCTGCTTCCCATCATAGATACACCTATGGGAGCTTCCATCCCAGACTTACATTCATGTCAATAGTACAAATTGAAATGAGAATGTTGCCTCCTGCATATCACATCCAGAACTTTCAGTTACATAAATGCATGTATAATTTTTTAAAACACCTGTATTTTAAAACTGCCTTTAATCTACATATGAATGACACAATTGTTTTTATCCCCTTCCTATATGTACCATCTTTATTCTCAGCAAGTATCGATCAATCCAGGAAATTTCAAGAGTAGACAGCACACAGTATTTATTTCAGCACTGGAATGTGCACTCCATGTGTTCATTAACTTATTTATTTATAAACTGATTTCTAAGTGGCCATGTTGCATGCAGTGCCATGTGAGTGCTGAGCTTGCACAGATTAATAAGTCATAGGTCTTGACTTGAAGGCAGTTGTCAAAAAGAAAACTAAAGTGAAGGTTATAAACTCTGATAGATAATTGCACCTATAGCTACTCATCTAAATTTCTTCTTATGTATCTCTTCAAAGTGCTAATGAAACAGGAAATGTATTATGCTTAGGGTTCTTTGGAAAAGCTTCAAGTGACAGGCAAGGTTTAAAACTAACCCATACCATTACCATTAGTAAAGCTTTGGAGCTTCACAAATGTAGAGCTAATTATGAAAGGATCACAGGTAGAATGGCAGCACAGGAAAGGGGAGGGAACAGGAACACTCTGGCACAGGGGCAATATATGAAAGAGGGACATTGCATTTTGTATTTAAGGAATATGAGCAGATCATTATCGCTACTGTGCCAATGACGTTTCAGACTAGGTGCTTCACACTTTCTCCATTTTTTTTCCTTGTCTGAATCAAATTTCTAAGTAATTTGTATACTCCAAGGCAGGAGTATAGACAATGAGGCAATTAAATAAAATATGGACCACTTTAGTTACAAAGGAAATAAGTCTTCTATCTGAAACTACAAAAAAAAATTCTTACTTTGGATTGTGGAAAGCCACTAGTTCATTTCAGAAGGGGGTAATCTGGTTGCCTTGTGATGTCTTATTTGCCAACCTGCTATTATGGATTGCATGTTGTCTCTGTTGAAAATTATTACTAAAAAACAGTTACTGCTGTGCATAAAATGTCAGATATAGGAATGTCACCAGAAAATTTGAAAAAATCTTGATGAATCCTTATCATTTCTGAAATATGGCCATTAGAATCAGAAGACTTCCCTTTAGTGGAATGCAAATATTTTCTATTTTCTATGGAAAGAAATTGGTATTCCATTTGGTTCTATGGACACAAATACCTACACTGTTTTCTAGCTTGTATAAAGACTTTTGATACATATTCAGGGATAACTGCTGTAGAGGTAAGCTAAGAGGTACAAGAAATATGAAACTAAGTTTCTCTCAAGCATTTCAGGGCCAAAGTTTTACTGTTAATTTTTCAGTGCTGGGCTATATTTAATAAAGATCTCATAGCATAGCATGAGATAGCAGTTAGACCCCTCATGTCATTAGCTTGCCAGCAACCTTGTGAATCTACAGTTGAATAGATTTGTTATCTAGACCTTGGATACCACTGGCCAAAGTCAGACCCAATTCTTTTATTTGAGATTTGGGTCATCATGTGTGAATCTGGCATGCCTAGAATAGGGTCTAGAACATGGAAAGAAAAAAGAAAAAATGGCAGAAAACAGAAAAAAGGAAAAAGGGTGGTAGCAAAATGGGGACATGAATATTAAGCAAGGAAAAAGTGACCACCTACTATGCTCCAGGTACTATATTAAGACCTTGCCTATGCAAGTTTAGGTGATACTCCCCAAAATATCCTTCATCAAGATAAACATAATTTTAAAATTCCCATTATTATAGGCTCCTATTTTACTTCATGCAATAGTCTAACACTGATGTTCAGACTTGTAACAAAGTATTGAGACTTCCTCACCAGCACAGTATTTGTTCCTTGTAAAGATGAAGTTGCTTCAGCTTCTCCTACATCACTCTCAGTAAGTCTCCATTTCCAGCTTGATATAAAAATCCTAAGAGGACAAAAGGGGCTGGGGGCAACTCCCTAACCCACCAGTGGCAAACACAAGGCTCTTGGGCCAAATCTGGCCCTCCACCTTGTTTTATCCAGCCCGGCACCTTGTTTCTACCTGGCTCACTTGACTGTTAAGTAGTAGTTACATTTGTACAGTCCTAAAATGACATTTGGCCCTTTGAAGGTAACTGTGAGGCTGATGTGGCCCCCAGTAAAAACGAGTTTGACATCCCTGCCTTAACCTATCAGATCTACAGGTTGGATGATAACATTTATTTTAGAAGAAGCTTTGCACAGAATGTGGGTAATTCCAAAGTCAGGGTAGTGTCTTCCCACATTGTCAACACTCAGGATGTGTGAAATAACAATATGCTTGTTAGAAAGGGACTAAAAGATCTTTCTTTCTTTAAATTATTTTCTGAGTCTCAGTTGTGTAAGTGCTGATATTAAAAACAGACCACACATCTGTAGTGTACAAAAGCTTAGCTCTTGTTGATTTAAGGGCCTTTATAATTTGTGTGGACTCACTATTAATCTAAATGTCTGAGAAATGGTTCTTGTTATAAACACTAAATAACTCAATACTTCCCTATTACTCTGAAGAACCTAGTACCTTGAAAAGTTTATTTTAATTGTTAGGTACATAAAAGGTACATGTTAATTTGTAATTTTAAGTAAAAGTATTGCACGTTTACAGGGAACATACAAGGTCTGTCCTGAAAGTATCGGCCACCCAAACTATTTTAATTACATTGACACTGGCTTGATACTTTCAGGACAGACCTTGTATGCCATGGGTGAAAAAATACATATGTACATTCATACATATATATCCACCACTGTGTTTTGTTTACTTTCGTTGAGAATGCTTACTGCAGGAACCATTGGTTAACCCTAGTGTTATTTATCTACTTGGAATCTTATATCAAGAGAATAGAGATAATGAGAACTCAGTGAAAGATAGTTGGTTAAGTGTTATATAAAAGCAGATGAATTAGCTAAACCTTCTCTTGAGATTCCAGTTTAGTGAATGTTAATATATTTTTTATTGTTGGGGAATTTTTCAGTAATGACAACAGATAAGAAAATCTAATGTAAATTTTAGATGAAAATTAAGACATTATAGATTTAAATTTAATCTTATTAGCTTACTGCCTTACATACATCATAAAAGAAAAAAACAAGCATTAACACACATACATACACACACTCATATACGCACAATTATCTTTTTTTTTTTAATATTCTCAGATGATTTGCTTCCTCCTCTCCCTTAGAGAATTTTATTAGATGTAAAAGAGGAATAAATCAATAGGCATAATACTAACATACCTATGTAATTGACAACTGTAATTTCACAAATTATTATGGCACAAATCATTTGTACTGATGAAAACTAAGAAAATAAAGCTATATTCTTGCTATTTACATATTAACTCATTATTCAATAAATAGATATTACTCTATCCTATCACTAAGACTGCAAAGATCAAGAAGGTGCCAACCTTACTAGTCCTATATGAGAAAATATTCACTGAAAACATCTTCCAATTCATGGCAGTCCTACAGCATAGAATTATTTGGCCAAAATGTCAATAGGACCAAGAAACTTTGTAAATCACTTTGACACATTTGATTAGTCACAGAGCCTTATCCACATACTATGTAAAATTTTTTTCCCCTTTCAGTTACATTTTTACCTTTCTTGAAATAACAAAACACAATACAGCAAAAATGTTGTGTATCTCCTTCTATTTTCAATATTAAAATGGCTGCACAAAAATTCACCAATTTGATACTTCTTTTGTAAGTTTTAAGTTTTTAAATTGTACTTTTAAATACTATTTTATTTTTCACCTAAATTCAACATACAGTATAATATTAGTTTTAGGCATACAACCCAGTGATTAGACATTTACGTAACTTATGATGTGATCAGCCTAATAAGTCTCACACCCAACTGACTATAGATAGTTACTACAATATTATTTACTCTATTCCCTGTACTATTCTTTACATCCTCATGACTATTTGGTAACAGCCAATTTGTACATTTTATTTTTTCTACTTTTTTTAAAATATATTTTATTGGTTATTTCTATTACAGTTGTCCCAATTTTCCCCTTTTGTCCCACTTCCACCCAGTAATCCCTCCACTTAGTTCATGTCCATGGGTTGTATGTGTAAGTTCTTTGGCTTCTCCCTTTCTTATATTGTTTTTTTAAAACACTCTATTTTCTACCTACCAATTATGCTTCTTTATCCCTACACCATTTCCCCCATTCTCTCCCTTTTCTTTCCCAGCCGATAACCCTCCAAATCATCTTGACATTTATAATTCTATTCCTTTTCTGCTTGTTTGCTTAGTTTTTTAGGTTAAGTTGATAGTTGTGAGTTTGTTGTCATTTTAATGTGGGTAGTTTTGATGTTTTTCTTTTTTTCTTAAATTCCTTTAACATTTCATGTAACAATGGCTTGGTGATGATGAATTCCTTTAGCTTTATCTTGTGTGGGAAGCACTTTATTTGCCCTTCCATTCTAAATGATAGCTTTGCTGGATAGTGTCATCTTGTTTGTAGGTCCTTGCTTTTCATCACTTTGAATACTTCTTGTAAGTCCTCTTCTTGCCTGCAAAGTTTCTTTTGAGAAATCAGATAACAGTCTTATGGAAATACCTTTGTAGGTAATGCTCAGCTTTTCTCTTGATGTTTTAAAGATTTTCTCTTTATCTTTAACCTTTGGCATTTTAATTATGATGGGTCTTGGTGTAGTCCTCTTTGGGTCTAGCTTGTTTGGGACTCTTTGTACTTCCTGGACTTATATATCTATTTCCTTCACCAAATTTGGGGAGTTTTTTTTTTTTTCATTATTTTTTCAAATAAGTTTTCAATTTCTTGCCCTCCCATTTCTCCTTCTGCACCCCTATAGTTTGGATGTTGGTACATTTAAAGTTGTCCCAGAGGTTCCTAAGCCTGTTCTCTCTTTTATTTAATTATTTTTTCTTCCTGCGGTTCTGATTGAATGCCTTTTCCTACCTTGTGCTCCAAATTGTTGGTTTGATTCTTGGCTTCATCTTCTCCACTATTGGTTCCCTGTAGTTTTTTCCTTATTTCATTTAGTGCAAACTTTGTTTTTCCTTATATTTTTGATGTATTTAGTGAACTCTTTGAGTATCTTGATCACAAGTATTTTGAATTCTGTATCTGGTGGGTTGATTATCTCTGTTTCATTTAGTTCTTTTTCTAAGGATTTTTTTTTTTTTTCTGTTCTTTCACTTGGGCCATATTTCTTTATATCCTCAATTCAGCTGCTTCCCTGGTTGTTTCTGTGTATTAGACAGAACTTCTTTGAATCCCTGTAAAAGGCACCTGTAAATTGTGTAGAGCTGAGACTTAGGTAATCATCAGGGTGAAGCAACCCACTTCGCCCCTTGGTGGTTCTGGGTGTCCCCTCAGGGAGGGGACAATGCCACTGCCTGGCTTCTGGAGGTTTGCTTGGTGCTTGATCCATTTCCAGTCACTTAATCTACATGTGACTGGTGCCCTTCCAGCTGTTGCCCTAGTTGTGATTCCCAGAATGGGTGGGTTTGCATACATTCTAGATCTATGTGGGGGCCTTTTAAACCAACTCTCCTGAAAATCAGGTGATTTCTTCCCCTCGACTAAACCCCCATTTGTTTTTACAGCCGGAAGTTATGTGGATTTATCTTTCCTGGCACTAGAATCCTGGGCTACGTGGTCTGGTCTGGGGCTGCAATTGCCTGCTTTCAAGGTCCCCTTCCCAATTTTAATCCACCTCGTGTGAGTGTGGGACTGCCCCTTCCACCACTGCCACCTCTCCATGCCACAATGCATCTCTCCGCCTCTCTGCTGTCTCCACAACTCCACCCTTGCTACTCATTTGAACGAATGTGACTTCTTAAAATGTTGGACTTCCATATGGCTTACACTTCTCTCTGTGGTTGCACAGGAGATGAAGCATATCTACTTCCATCTTGACTACACTTGATACATTTTTTAAAATGTGCACACTGATATGACAGCTGTCACAATACAATCTAACAAAACTATACCAACAAAGTTAAAGACAACTAAGCACTACTATAGCCATCATAAGGAAAAAACGAAATGAACTTTTTAGCCAACCCAATATTTCTCCAATGCTAATGCTAATAAAAGATTATAGCAAAAGAGATTACAGTGAGAATCACAAACCCAATTCAGTGGAAGTATTTGATGTTTTCAACACCCAAGCCGAAAATGGAACATATCGTAAAATTTTAAGCTCCTTAATGAACACATGTTATCAAAGATAGTTATAAGAAATCATATTTGCAAGCTTCAGTACTATATTGTTAACTAGCATTTGAGAACAGCTGGGAAATAGGTGTAAGAAATTTTTGAATTGTTCAGTCAATAGTCATTTTAGATTGGTTGTGCTGGTAGTGAGAGGTTAAATAAAATAATGTGTGATATGGGGATACAATTTAACACTGTATGGTGTATTTAGTGTTCATGGCCCTCTCCCACTACATGCCAATGACAATAGTGAATATATGTAGTAAAACCTTTAGACTCCAAAGATAATATACTGAGCAGGAGAATTTTTTAAAATAAACTCTTTTAAAATGTATACAGTCTGGTCCTTTGGCTTACCAAAAATGAGAATGGGTGGGGAGGCACTTTCTAAATAGCAATTGCTTACCTACATTTAAAATGACAATGAATTGGACTTTTCTTACCCAGCACTATTAGTTTCAGGAGAATATGCCTCTGTATCTATCGTAAAATCTTTACCCAAATGTTTTTCTTCCTAATATGCTCAATTTGCTGTAAAAATGTATATTAATTTAAGTGAATTTGGCAGAATAACTAGGCAACGAAAAATAAAATTAATTATTCACAGCATCAGTTTTTAAAATGCAGAGTGGTTATGGAACATACATAATTATAAGTAATGCAATTATTTTTAAATAGTGAAGCCACTGCTAAGGTTAATTAGTACTGTTAATACAAATAAAATTTTGTTCTTTGAAGTAATAAAACATGTTTTGTTAATTTTAAATATTTTTCATGGGAATAGTTGTGCACTTTGTTTACATTTTTAAAACAAATAGTATTAATTTTTTATTAGTATATCTGAATCTGCCAGAAAGCAGTAACAGTGTCCAATATATTCAAATACTCTTTTTGTTTAAATACTACTTGAGTTTCTTTTTGGAACATTCCATGCAAATAAAATGCCATTGACTTCTATAGGACATTGTGTACATGAAATATACATGTCTCTGACAACTTAGCAAAGTTTTTAAATACTCAATATTTTCTTTTCTTAAGTTTACTAACTTCACTCCAGAAAAAGAATAAAAACAAGTCTAACTGGAACCATAGACTTATTCCAGTACATTTTACTCATATTGACTGATTTGGCCCCGCTCTATAGTTTAATTTCCTACTAACATTTGCAAACATAGTCTCTCCAATGATGAACAAGACTCTCAGAACCTTCTTCTCTCTTCTTTCTTAAGGTTTTTGAAAAGAAGATGAAATAGGTTCCTGAAACCAGTTAAAGATACCACAGTCAGTTTCTGCTTAGAATGTAAAGCACCGGGCTCCACTATTTGTTATTCTTATGAAATATGACTTTCCTGCAAAGACAGATTTATATTGGTTGTACATGCAGAGTGCAATATAATTTATGGATTAAGTTTGGATGTTTTGGAGAGTCCAAAAGGAATAATATTAATAATAATTTTACTGGGATACTAGATACATACGCAGTCAAGAAATGGGGCCAACTGAGAGGCAGCCACCCTACATAAAAGTCAAGGATAAAAATCTGTGCTTCATTATATAACCACCAGAAGACATAATTAAGAGCATCATTATGAGAGACAATGAAATTTTAGAGTACAATTCATGAGATTCTTAGTTCAATCCAGTTATTGCAGTGAGGTAGCAGGCCAAAGTACAGCAAGATTTATTAAGAAGCTTGTCCAAATTACACAGCAAGGTAGTGATTGTATTGAAAGTGAAATCAGGTCTTCTTATTCACTGTACTCTTTCTATTATACCACACCTCCTTGAAATAAAAGGCATTACCATGGATATTCTCTAGAGTATGTACATGGCTTGTAAAATATTCTTAAAGGAAAGAGCTTGAAAGGTCACAAAGCCTAGACTAGAAGCAATGTCACAATCTTGAGCTTAAAGGACATAGCTACACTTGCATCTCTTCCTTTGTTATTTTTTTTAAAGATTGTATTTATTATTTTTAGAGAGAGGGGAAGGGAAAGAGATATCACTGTATGGTTGCCTTTCACCTGCCTCCAGCTACCAACCTGCTAGACACTTGGCTTGAAACCTTGTTATGTGCCCTGGCTGGGGAATTGAACCAGTGACCTTAGTTTGGGTTCGCAGGCCAGCGCCTCCACTTGCCTTTCTTTTGAGTGGCGACCAAAGGGAGTAAATGTTGCCCTTTGCATATTTGGTTATTCTTTCCTCATTTATGTAAAGCTCAATATATACACATAAGACATTACCAGATCATTCACAAGATAAGGGATTACTTCACAACCAAAAACCTTGCTTGAAATTTCTGCCCCAAGGAAGCTCTCAGCATCCTGAATCTTCATACTATCAAATATTTGCAAATATTCTCTTTCTGAGATTAGAATGATAGGAAATTTGTTTTGAGACAACCATGTCTTATATCAACATTTAGATATTAAATATTCTCAGTAAAACAAGTTTCATGAATTTTATGAAATCCATTTAAAGGTATTATTAATATTGTTATATTCACATTTTAAAAAGCCATTTAATCATAAAAGTTGGTAAATGTACTCTTTGGTTCATGATATAAATCATGCCTCTTAAAGTAAACATCAGTCTGAAAATTGTTCATTATTCAGAGAAGAAAAATGTTTCTTTTTTTTCTTTTTAAAGATTTTTACTTTTAAGTGGCGATGTAAACAAGATCTTATGGGATGACATTTTGATGAATACTATTTTATATTCTGTGACTCTGTGAAAACTGAAAATACATTTCTCTCCTACTACTTGCCCTGCAGGATGGCTGAACAAACCTCATTTCATCTATTTGAAATGAAGCCAATTTAATTCTGCTTGACCAAAAAACCTGTTTCCATAGTTCCAAAACACGCAATCACCCCAAGGTACATTGCCATCGAGCTAAAGTGGCTGTGTTATCACTGAGGAAAATACATTTTGATTGAGAAAACAGTCCAGGGTGTTTTTTGAAAAATAGAATGACCCTTCTTGGCACCCAATTTAGCAAGACAGTTGATAAAAGCGCACAGAGATGGGCACTACAGATAAGGTTAAAGAAAGATGCATCATCCCATATGCAAAAAGGGGTCAAAGGTTACAGTCCTGGAATTAGTATTACAAATCATTTAAATTTGCAAGATTTTGACAATTCTAAGAAACAAATACTTGAAATTCTAATGTATCAGTAATCTCCACAGCTGAAGGACAATTTAACAATCAATTGTGAAGAAAATTTCTAACAAATCATTCTTAGTTAAAAATAATTTCCTGACTTCAAGTTCCTCCCACATATACACATTGCCTGTAATCACATACATATCATTTTAAATGAAATTTAAAAAACTCTTTGCTCAATTTTAAGATACTATTGTCAAAATTGAATATTTGTTACATATTAATCCAAAATATGTTATTACTGCATTTAGTCTATTAATAAAATGTAACATGTTTTTTAATGACCTTAGTAATTTTATTATTGTTGTACTGCAGTCCCAATTTCCCCTGCCCCTCCCACTACCTGCTCCTACAGTCAATTCCTACTCTGTTATCCATGTCCATGGGTCCTTTATACCTGTTCATTGACCAGACCCTTCCTCTTTCTTCTCTTATCTGCCTCCGCTCTCCCCTCTGGTCACTGTCAGTCTGTTCCTTGTTTCCATGACTCTGGTTCTATTTTGTTTGTTTTGTTCATTAGGTTCCTATATTAAGTGAGATCATATGGTATTTGTCTTTTACTGCCTGGCTTATTTCATTTGGCATAATACTCTCCAGTTCCAACCATACAATCCCAAAGGATAAGAGTTCCTTCTTTCTTTCTGCTATGTAGTATTCCATTGTGTATATGTATCACATGACTCAACACCAGGAAGACAAACAATTCAATTAGAAAATGAGCAAAGGACCTGAACAGACACTTCTCCAAGTGACATACAGAGGATCCATAGGCATATGAAAGAATGCTCAAAATATCTAGCCATCAGAGAGATGCTAATTAAAACCACAATGAGATACCACCTCACACCTGTCAGAATGGCCATCGTTAACAAATCAACAAATAACAAGTGTTGGTGAGGATGTGGAGAAAAGGGAAACCTAGTGCACTATTTGTGGTAATGCAGACTGACTCAGCCACTGTGGGAAAATGGTATGGAATTTCCTCAAAGACCTAAAAACGGAGCTCCCTTTGATTCAGCAATTCCACTGCTCAATTTAATAAGTGAATATGGCAAAATAATGGGATAAAAAGTCAATATTCACATATCAAAGGCATTTCTGTACACCAACAATGAAATACTAGAAACAAAAAGTAGTAAATAAATCCTATTTACTATAGCAACAAGAAAAATAAAGTACCTACCAATAAACTTAATCAAGAAGGTAAAAGACCTATACTCAGAGAACTATAGAACATTAATGAAAGAATTTAAGGAAGATACAAATAAATGGAAGCATGTACTATGTTCATGGATTGGAAGAATTAATATCATAAAAATGTCCATACTATATAAAGTAATCTATAGAGTCAACACAATCCCTATTAAAATACCAATTGGCATATTTCAAAGATTTAGAACAAATATTTCAAAAATTTACCAAAAATAACCCCAAGTAGTCCCAACGATTTTGAGAAAGAAGAACAATGTAAGTGGGATCACAATAACTGATATCAAACTATATTACACGACCACTATAATAAAAACATTCTGGAACTAAGATAAGAACAGACATGATAATAAAACAGAAGAGAGAGCCCAGAAACAAACCCATGTCTCTATGGTCAATTAGTATTTGACAGAGGGGGCAGGAACATAAAATGGAGTAAAAATAGCTTCCTTAACAAGTGGTCTTCAGAGAACTGAAATGGAATATGCAAAAAAATGAAACTAGACCAACAATTTACACCACACAACAGAAGAAACTCAAAATGGATAAAAGCCTTAAACCTAGTAATCTTTCATTTAAGTCAAATCTTAAATGAACCAAGTAATTACTAATTGTTTAGATCATTTACCTTTATAAACCACGGCTGTCTTAAACATGTAAAAGCTTATAATAAAATAGGCTCTTTTAATTGGCAATTAATGAGAAGTTAACTGTTTTGCATTAATTAATATTATAAAATGCATAAATTTTCTTTATTTGTAGGAGTTCAGCTTGCAAATGAAATAACTAGTTATACATTTTCTTTAAAATCATAATTTCCTAACACATAGAAGTTACTAATGGATAAAATACACAAGAAAAGAAAGCTGATCATTTTTCTCTTATTTGGGATACATCTGGTTTCCTAGGAACTTAGGCAACTGTAATTTCATTAATGATGAAATAAGACTACTAAGAAAAATACCTGTTTTTTCAAATTTTATTCATGGATACGTTTCCAACTCTGATTATCCTAGTATATCATCTTGTGAATTATTTCATTTAAAGGAAACAATCTATCAATTGCTCTGTTTAATTTCTTCTATATCTGATTCACCTTAACTTGATAATTGTTAAATAAACATTAAACCAACAACCACAATAACTAATCACCAGTGAAGTATTAGAAAAAATATCAAACAGAACTGTTAGGCATATATAAATCTGACTTCAGTTACAAGTTTTTATCCAAAGGGCTAAATGTTATTATCAACAGTCTTATAACCCCAAACAAGATAGAGAAAATCAACAAAATGATTGCACTCTAACCACATACTCTTACTAAAATGTATATTCCCTAAGGGCAGAGAATTTGGTTTGTTGTTGCTAATGTATCTCCAGTGCTAACATCAGTAAATATATATTGATAAACATTCTATAAGATTGACCATTTTACTTTGTAGATGACCTCAGAGTGAGCAAGAGAGAGAATTTCACACAAAGGTACGTGTATCCATCACTACACCTAACGACTTTATAGAATTTATAATTTTCTAGATTATTCTGTTCCTTCCACCTATTCCTCTCAAAGTAAAAGTCAAAATCCACTCTTTCACCAGTAAATTTATGTTAATTTGTAGATAGGGTACTGATACAACAGAATTCACTTTCTTTCACTTTCTAATTCTGACATTTGATCTGTTTCAAACATTTAAAATAAAAGTAATTTTTAAAAAGTAGTTGTTATTTTTGCATCTTTAGGATGTGGGTTTCTAGAGAACTAATGTATTTGGAAAAGATTTGTATGGCACCTTTCAAAGACACTATTTAAAACTAAACAATAGGAAACAATCAATTTTGGAACAAAGAGAACACAAAATTCTAAAAGAATTAACAGCAGAAAAACAAGAAGGGCAATAAATGTCATTAGGGATGTAATAGCATTTCAACAGCATTCTGATAGTATCATAAGCTCTATGAGACAAGTAGCTTTTTCCCCTGTTCTTCAATGATGTAATGCCAATATCTAAATCAACATCTGATACAAATTAGACAATCAATAAGTATACCTTGATTGAATTAATATACTTCCTTCCAAGTTGTCCAAATTCAATATTTAAATATCTGTTTTCCAAAACTTATAAAGACTGAATAGTAACTCACTGACGTAGAGTCTAGGTGAGGGAAGTTAGCTGCATATCATACAAAATGTTAGTCCAAGACAGTTTTCAAGTACAATATTTCGAAGTTTCTTTCTTCAAATAAACAGTGCATTTTTCTTACGGACAGTTATTAAAATAAACCTATCGCTCATCATCAGAGTCACTTGCCTATCAACTCAAAACTGTAAGACTTCCAAATACAATCCATGTTTTTCAGGCAACTGCTCAAATTGGCTTATATTTTGATGAACACCAAGCTTGAGCAAATACGGCCTTTCAAGTACTTCATTCATTTACTTGTTCATTTCACTTAAAAGGTGAAAATCCTATGCAATTGGCAGACAATCCCCTTAGCTCGAGCTAGACCAAAATTACTGAATCAAGACCATCAGCAAGCAGTGAACAAACCAACACAACTCAATTTATAACACTCCGCAAATTTCAAGGCCAGAACATAGACACATTTCATAGTTAAGCTGAGGGCATTCGATGAGGCAGGTCTCAAAGAAAGCCATCATGCCTGAGATCAGAAACAACCACCCTTTAGAAAAACCACCTAGGAAGCAAAAACCCACTTTCATAATCACAGGTCCAAAATGAAGGAATGAAATCTTCAAACTTACCTGGCTAATGGGCTCTTTTGTAGGAGGCTTTCCTCTCCTGGCTGTGCTAGTAGCCAGGGTTGTGGTGGTCTCCATGATTGATGTGGACATCTCTGACTGCATGGCAGTGGCTGTCGACTCAGTTGTCATAGAGGAAGGCACTTCACCAACCAGTCTCACATTCCCCACTATGGCGATGTTGGCATCGTTTTCGGCTGCCATATTCAGAACTTTCAAGCCATTGTAGTAAAGCCCAGAGAGCTGGCCCTGGAAGGGCTGGCCCTGCTCTTTCCCGCCAATTATTATGGTTGCTTGGCTATTGAAGATTGTGAGCTGACGCCCTGTAAAAATAATATTACATACATGCAAAAATGTTGATTGTGAACTCTATATTCTACAAAGGATGATAAAACAGATCTTTCATGGGGTGGATAATGAGAGCAATAAACTATAAGAGAGGCATTTGACTCATAATTCATTGCTGATAAATGAGGTGTCCATGAAATGTATAATCATTGGCAAATACTTGTAAATTCTCAACTTATCGTAAATGTAGTGCTTTTTGCTAAAAGACCAATCAAAGATACATGCTATAAATCAATTTTTAGTGGATCCCTTTCCCTTTTACCTCAAGATGTTATACTGTTGGTCTCTTAAGTCTAAATTGTTAAATTAAAAAAAAATATGATATAGGTAAGATTTCAAGTATTTGTCCTTACAAAATTACCACTAGTAGAAACTATAGCAGCCAATAACTAATTTTAAAATTTTTGGTAAAAATTTCATAATGCACTTAATGACCACAGGTATCTATATGGTATTCTTTAGAAATATTTATTTTTTGAAGGCAATGTTCCATTGTTATTTGAATGATTCTATTTTTCCGGCAATCACACTGAAAAGAAATGCATGGTTTACACTGAGCATGTCAAAGACAAAAGAAAGAAAAGAAAAAGAAACTCCAAAAATATTTTTCTGATTGGCTTTCAGCAAGTCTATTAAAACAAAACAGAATGAAAAAAAAATAGCTTCAGATGTAAAAAGCGGCTTCAGGAATGATACACAAACCAATGGAGAAATTATGGCTCATTTCCATCAAACAGCAATACTCAGCAACAGTCCCAATATCATCACATTTGAGTATCCAGTTTTAGCAGATTGTCCTCTGCTCATAAAAAGCATGCACACAACTTTAAGTTCAGTTTTAATTAGGGCTTGTTCCCAAATGCTCTTAGAAGGTTGCAAACGTTAAAGGGACTTCATTTTGACCGGCAATCCATATTGCCCACTATTTAAGATGCCTAGAGTTTAAAGCAAGAGTTTTTTTGTTTGTTTTTCAGGACCATAATAAAGATAGCAGAACTACATATATTTTAGTTAATAATTTAGAGGCTGGAACATGTAATATCATCTATGAATGATTTATCATTTTGGGTTAATGCTTGCTGTGAGTACCTTCATAGATTGAGTTAGTGGATTATATTTAACAGTCCCTTTAACCTTAAATTAACAGGGTAAGATTATTAAACAGCTGGTACGTCTAAAAATGTATAGAAATTATTATACAAGGTATGCAAATATTACTATCTACATTTTACTGTTTTAAATTTGTTTTTAATTTAGGTTTACGGAAAATTTATTTTTTATGTTTATTAGTGTTACAATGAAGTACTACTTGGTTATGTTCAAATTATTTTTTTATTTGAAGTTTTAATCAATGTTTTTTACCTTTGTCGAGTAGCCATTCATCAACTACTCGACCAAGTCGATATGGAATTCGCTGTCTAGCAATCGCCAGGCGCTCGTTATCATTGTTTCCTTTAAAGTTTAAAGAGACATTTCATTGGTTAAAATCTGTAAGGTCAAAGGTTAAAAGTTAATACTTAAAGCTTGAGCTATACAGTTGCCACATGATTTTTTGAAATTTGGAATTTTAAAAAGTTCTACCTGGAACAGTTCATGTTTCAGACTTGTCATTCATTCATTTATTTTATTTTAGCAAACAAAATTATTCCTACGTTAATTGAAAATTAGAAGTCTGCATTTGAGCTAGGTTATTAAACTTATGTTATAGACAGACCCAAACAACCAATTTAAACAGCATATAATAGCTTTACAAAAAAATGACCATTGATCTCAGGGTTTTGTCTTTTTGATGTTTCTTATTAACTAGTTAAACATGTTCAGGTGAAACAGGTTTAAGTTTTCAAAATACATTCAACCTCTTATTCCATATTAGTAATTTATGAACACCAAAATTAATACCATCTTTGGCACACTGAAGCATCTAAAATAGGCCTAGCATACTTTATGTCCTAGTCAGAAAATAGAAATTCATATTCATCTCATTTAAGGAAACCAAATAGTCTGAATAGTCCTTGTATATTACATACAAATTAGTTTATCAATCACTTGGACATATAAGAGAATATATCTTGCATCATCCAAAGGTATTACTATAGGAAAAGGCTTTGACAAAAGTGACTTGGAATATCTTTCAGTTTAATTTAATGCTTAACATGTTGAAATGTGTATAATGATTTGAAAATTTTTATGTATGATTTTATATACTCAAAAATCTGCTTATACACTAAGCTATTCTAAAGAAGGCATGATAGCTTAAGGAACGAATACAAGCCACAAACAATGGTCCCTAGCATATATCTAAACTAAGGTTAGCCTTGCTTCTTTGAACAAAAAAATTTTCTGATAGAAACATAAATTTACCATGAATAATTCTTGTAAACGGATAAGTGTATTCTTGATCTATAAAGCACTAAGGAAGAATCTAGGCTGCCACCTTAGTGCTTGATCACATATATTACAAAGGTTTTTTTTGATTCCATAAAAATGAACTAACATGGAATTTTAAGCTAAGACATTTTGGCAACAGTTCACACAAGGACTCAGAGGTGAAATAAGTAGTAGTAATGCCTACAGGAAAAAAACAAAACAAAACTGGAGCATTTAGCTAAAGAAGATAGATATAATTTATCATCATAGTTGGAATAATTTGCAAGTTATTTCTTATCCTAGTCTCATTAAATTGTATACTTATCACAATAAACCCACCATTATATTGGTCACACACTTTTAGAGAAATAGAAAAGAACTATTATTTAGACCTTATGAATTTTTCCTTTGATTGTATTAAATAACTAAGAATATTTCATGTTAGTATTTAATTTAAAATGCAAATATGAAAGTAGAACCAAATATAACATTTAATAAAATATTTATATGTATTTCTTTGTATCTGCAATTATTAAAATGTAATAAAATAATATTTTCATATGAAAATATATTTTGCTTTATCAATAACTTAAAAAAAAAAACAAGGATACAAATAACTTAAGTTCCAAGCTTATTTACATTTTTAAAAGTATGCAGAAATTGTTTCTTTTTTTGTGTGCTTACATACATATATATTTAGAAAATACACTATAATTTAATATTAGTTTTCTGTAGGCAATGTGACTATTGATGAACATGTGTTTTTGCCTTATATATGTTTGATGTAATAAGCATGTTTATGTGCATAATTTGAAAAGCAAATGTGAAACATTTTCCAAAAATGTGTACCCTTTGCTGTATAGACTTTTTGTTGGTCAACACTCATTTTAACTCACAGTTATAATGTCTGATGACTTTATAATTAGGTGCCCCTCCCCATTTTTTTTTTCATTCTAAAGTGTTCCCACCTCACCTTCATTATTCTCTCAGACACCGCCCAAGCACCTCTGACCCAATTACTATTCCAGTATATTAACAGAGCTCTCTGCATCCTTTTGGCAAAACATTATATCCATGTTCTACATGTTGCCCAGTATGCCACTTGTCTAACCCTTTACATCACCTTCAAGGTAAAATCTCAAATCTGTAAGGAGGATTAGGAGGATCTGGTACCCTCCTACCTCCCCTGCCCATCCCATAGCTGATAGTGCCTTGTGCTCTTCCTCTATCCTCTTCCTCTATCTTCTTGAGACTTCTTTCAATTCTTCTAAAACTCTACGTTTTTCTCTGAGCTTGTATATTTGTAGCTAAATGTAGATGAGTTATTTGTATGTGTGTGTATATATGTATATATATTTATATATATTCATAACTGTTTATACCTTTTTTGCAAAGTTGTTCAAAAAGAATATATTATTAAGCCTTCCATTTTCTTCACCTTATTTACGTTCTCTCCACTTCCATTATTAAGAACTATGATTACCTATTTTGTGGAATAGGGCAGTTATTATTAAGCAAATAATGAATTGACTGTAGAAATGATGTTTAAATCAGTAACATGCATTAAAAAATAAAATTATAATTTAAATATATTTTTAGAGAATATATAAAGGGAAGCTTAGCTACATATCTGTGAACAATCATTCAGACACCAAGTATAACATCTTCTATTTTGATTGAACCCCAAATAGTTTAATTTTCCATCTAAGTAATAATATTTGGACACACTATAGTATATTAATTTAGTACGAATCAGTAGACTAAAAAAGAAACAAGAGTAATTTCAAAGAATCAAGGTAAACAGCCAAGAGTAACAAAACTAAAATCCAATTCTTGGAGTTAAATTTCATGGTGAGACTTAGAGAACAAAGGGAAATAAAATTATAATCATGTTTTTATGGCTATAGGTCATTAGAGACAAACTATATGAACATGGCTTATATATAGTTTTTCTCTTCTCATTTTCATAGATCTTCATATCTCATGTGTAATTTCCACTCAGAAACAAAAGTGTTACTTTTGGATATGACAATAATATCCTTGGGAAAAAATAAGGAAAAGCAATGACATGAACCCAACATTTGTCCAGAATAATATGAAAGTAAAAACAAAGATACTCGCCTTTTGAAGGCTTCTTATCTCCTGAGATTTTAACATTGGGAAAGGAGACACAAAAGGGTTCTGAAAAACTCTTGCATACTCCCAGAGAAAATCAGAAGTCTGTTTTTACACCTTTTGCTTTTCAGTGCCCAATATGGCATTGGGATATGCATTGGCCCATACAGCAAAGTAAAAGTTTAATGTAGTTCTGTAAAATTACTGGTTTTAAAGGCAGCATTACCATGATTTCAAACTAAATGCTTTATGTGTGATTGTTATGCACACTATAGAATACAGTAATACCTAAGTTAGCTGGCAATGTTTCAAATAAGTGGATTTAGAAGACCACTGACAATCTTCAAGGAAGAAATTTGTGAAAAAATATAGCTGTTCTAATTAAAATATGTGTCTTGTATATTATATTATTTGTTATAACATTAAGATGTGTATGTAACATATGCATCTATTTTGCTTCTGCCTACTTCTACAGTTTCATCTTGGATGACTAATTTCTAACTCTTTAAATTCTAATCATGCTGGACTTCTTTTAATTCTTTTTATTTCTTTTTTAATTTTATTGTTGTTGTATTACATCCATCCCCTTTTTGCTCCCCTCTGTCCCCCTCCCCACCCACCCATTCCCCTCAAAGTCAATCCCACCTGTTGTCCATGTCCATGATTCCTTTATACTAGGTTCTTGTCTAAACTGCTCCCCTTCCTTGCCTCTTCCTCCCCACTCCCAACCCCCTCCCTCTGACCATTGAAGGCCTATTCACTGTATTCATATATCTAGTTCTGTTTTGCTTGTTGTTAGTTTTGTTCATTATTGTCCTGTAATGGGTGAGATCATACGGTATTTGTCCTTTCACTGACTGGCTTATTTCACTAAGCATAATACTCTCCAGTTCCCTTTTAATTCTTTTAACCAAGCCAATTGTCTTTAAAGATGCCATTCTCTTTGCCTATCACATCTCTGGGTACTCCTCAATGCTTTTCGCCACTCACATGCACATTCACACACAGGTATCTGAGTCTGCCCAACTCATTTCTCCTTTAAATATTCATTCATATGTTTGTCAAGAAAGTATTTCCTGTATCCCTAATTCCCCTATCAAATTAGCCTAGGTCTTTCCATTATGCATTCTTCAACTTTTGGCAGCAGTATCTATAATCACGATGAATTGATTTCATGCAATTGATTGTAGATTCTAGGTTTTCACATACAAGGTCTGTCCAGAAAAAGTTCATCCATTGTTAATATAATGAGAATGGCTTTTGTGACATTGATGTAACCTGGCAGCCAAGGAGAGTGAACTGGAATGTTGCATGTGTGAACAAAGGAAACTTCACTGTATTAGTAAGTGGGGGCAGTAAACACATTGAGTGAGCATGTATATTATATGGCATTCAAAATAACTGAGTGAGCAGAGCAATAAATATGCATCAAATTTTGTGTTAAGCTTGAGCATTCCTCTGTGGAAACTATTCGGATGATTCAGAAGGCTTTCGGGGACCATGCAATGAGTGCAGTGCAAATAAAAGTGTTGCATAAATGCTTCAAGGAGGGCTGAGAATCTGTTGAAGGTGATCCATGTTCTGGAAGGCCTGCAACAAACAGAACACCTGAGAATACTGAACATGTATGGACTGTAGTCAACAAAGATCAGTGACTGCAGTGCAAGAACTAGAAGCTGATCTGGGGATTCTCAAGAGATTTGACACAGGATCTTGGCATGAAATGTGTTGTGGCAAAATTTGTTCCACAGCTTCTGCTATCAGAGCAGAAGGAATATTATGATGCAGTTGCTAATGACATCATTCAAATTGCTACCAATGAGCCAGATTTCCTGAAGAAGGTCATAACTGGAGATGAATAGTGGGTACATAGGTATAATCTGGAAATGTAAGCCCAGCCATCCCAATGAAAATCTCTCAGTTTTATACACCTGAAAAAGGCACAGCAAAGTTGCAGCAAGATCAAGACCATGTTAACTATGTTTTTTATTGGGAAGGTGTTGCCCATCATGAGTATGCCCCTCTAGGCCAAACAATTAATAAGGAATTTTACCTCAATGTTCTTTGTTGGTTGAAAGATGTAATACAATGAGAATAGCCTTACCTACGGGTAACTGGTGATGGACAGCTTCATCACAACAATGCACCTGCTCATATATCACATGTCAAGCAGAATATTTTTTGTGAAATATTGTGAAATAAAATCACCCAGGTGACTCAGCCACCTTATAGCCCAGATTTGGTACCCTGAGACTTCTGCTTTTTCCCAAAATTAAAATCACCTTTGAAAGTGAAGAGATTTCAGACCATTGATGAGATTCAGGAAAACATGACGAGGTAGCTGATGACAATGCCAACAAAGGAATTTGCAGTGTTTTGTTTTGTTTTTTTTTTAAGATTTTATTTCTTTTATTTTTAGAAAGAGGGGAAGGGAGAGAGGCAGACAGGGAGAGAGACATCAATGCATGGTTGTGTTTCACCTGCCTCCAGCCACAGATCTGACTGGAGACCTGGTTTGCAACCTGGTTATGTGCCCTGGCTGGGGAATCGAACCTGCGACCTTTGGGTTCGCAGGCCGGCACCTTAACCGCTGTGCTACCAGCCAGGGCTGCGGAGTGTTTTTAACATTGGAAAAGACACTGGGAGAACAGTGAGATGCCAAGGTGCCTACTTTGAAAAAGACCAGGGTGTCATTATCTTAGGTACAATGTTTCTTGTATATTGTATCTTTTTCAATAAACGTCTGTATTTTTTATATTACATGGCTGTATACTTTCTGGACAGATCTCCTATATGCATTCATTGATACACATGTATGTGAAAATACAAGACCAACATAAAATAGAAGACTAATATATTTAGTGGCTTTTATGTTTTATGCATCATGTTACTTGTCTGTTATTTTATTTAGTCCTCACATTGATCCCAGATACAAGTATTTTTTATTTTGTAAGCAGAAAAATTGAGGCTCAAAGAGATAATATAACTAGCACCATGTCATGCATAACAGAGGAAGCATTTGCAATAAAAAATTCTGAGTCCAAAGCTACTCCATAGAATAGTTATAAAGCAATGTCTCAAACAGCCTGAGTCATAAAGACCTAATATCTTCCTTTTAATCCTTATGGCACTCCCCTGAATAATGGACAATGTCATGGTCTTGTCTATAAAGGTTCTGTCTTAAAAAGATTTAGAGGAGATTGCTGTCTTGGGCACACAAAATCAATAACCTTCCCTCAAACACTGAAATTTTATAAGGAGGATAGTTTTATCATCCCTATTTTATAGATCAAGGTAGCAAGGCAGAGGTAAGTAAAGTGACCAAAGATCTACTATAGTTGAGGTCCCAATGAGGGACAACATTTCATTTTCTTCCTTTTATAGTGATGCCCTGCCATGCAGAGCCACTTGAGACAGAAAATGTTCTCCTCTGACCTAAAATGCAAGGCCCCAAGCCCAGTAATGCACCAAGCTCATAGCTGTTTTGATGCTGCCTTCTTCAGAGACAAGTTGGAAAAGGAGAGAGGGTTCTACTTATAAGTCAAAAGACCACTGTATTTTATTAGTTTGTGAGAAGAGGGATGAAGTGCTGCAACATGTTAAGGTGAATTTTTCTTGGATTTTACACTTCCTTTTTTCCTCCTTGTTAATCTCTTATCTCTGCTTTTCCCTTTACACATATCCAGGAGTCCAGTCCTCTATGCCACTCATCAATCACCCAAAGTACACATCCATCTGTAGATGTACAATTCATTGATGTGTTCCTTGCCCTCCAATACTTCTCCTTCCTTCTCTAGTTCCAATAGTTAAATTCTTTGTCTCTTTAGTATATCTTAGCTTGACATTGGGAATAGAGTCTGACTCGATTAAATCAATATAAGCACTGACTACTTTGAAAGCCCTGTATCAGCCATACATCAACACATCACATAGATATTCCTGTTGAGCTCACCTTGGGGGAGCCAAGGTGAAAAATGAGAAAAGTTAACTGGAAGTTTAAGATAATAGATAAATTGGTATAAGTATACAAATAATGACCATTTAAATTGCAGTTACCACAGAAGTTCAGAAAGAACAATGAATTGTAAAAGATAAATGGTATGAGAGAACATAAAGGATTTTACAGATTACAAATAATCTAGGTGCTGGCCTGCGAACCCAAAGGTTGCTGGTTTGATTCCCAGGAAGGGCACATAATCAGGTTAGCAAGCCAGGTCTCTAGCCAGTTCCATAACTGGAGGCAGGTGAAAGGCAACCAACCATACATTGGTGTTTCCCTCCCTCTCTAACTCTCCCTTCCTCTCTCTGGGAATAATAAATAGAATCTTAAAAACAAAATAAAAACAAACTTACTCATCACATACTTAATTTTAAAAAGTTATCTGAATTTTGTTGAAATAATAAATTGACAAAAATGTTAGAATATGAATATTAAACCCAAAAGATGATAATTGCTTATTTTCTTTAACTATATAAAGCTATACACCTTTACATCTATTTTTAAATAAATGCTTTTTCTAATAAAATATATTCCATCTCAAATTAATTACAAATATGAAGTTAAATGGTTAAAATATTTGTCATGTGAAGTAAAACATACAACAATGTTAAAACTACTAAATAAAATATGACACAAGTCAGCAAGAATCTGAGGACCACGTACAAAAATAAAAACGTTTGTGTAGGCTGGAGGGATTATGAGCATCTTTTTCAAATTTTAATTTATTATTAATACACTGTTTATAGATATTTCGCTTTTACTTGCACATTTCCTTCTCATTAAAAGTGGCTTTCTCTACAAATTAAATATAGTACCTTAATGAAATGCGATAGCAAGAAAGGGTAGCCTGGCCCGAGTGCCCTGTCAGTCAGCCTGTTTAGCTTACACAGCCAGAGAGCACACAGACTGCTCCTGTCGGGCAATGTCCCCTCTGTGACTAATGCTTCAGATGACACCTTGGCTCCTGATGAGAAACAGCAGGCCTTTGTATTCAGTTAAGCGGTATCTTCCTGGGACATTGCTGTGATGCTGGGCACAAAAGGCCATAGACCATCTACTGCAGAGTTCCACAGTGCTTTAGGGAAGAAATTAGAAGCTTAGTGCATTTCTAATTGGCTTAAGAAATTTCTTCCTTTAGATCCCCATGGAATGTGGGACTACAAGAAGTTATCTAGCACTCCTTTATACAAAGGCTTGCAGAAGCTCTTGCTCCTTTTAGCTACTCCCATGCAAAAACTTTGTTTTGAATATTGTGCCATCAGATTAATTAGAAAGAAATGTGATCTTGTGAACATTGGCACTCCTTGCCTACATGAAATAAGCGGTGGTGGACACATTCGTCTCTAAGCCTTTCTGTGCTATGGGGCTGCTCATGCAAAGAGGCTGGGATATGATATCAAAAATCAGCAGCTAGAAATGAACAGCAACAGGGGCAAGCAGATAAGAAAGTGTGTAAGTACTCTGAAAATTAAAGGTCATACTCGGTTATCATGCATACCAAAGAGTTCTTTTGTGCCAGCTGTGTAGCATTTAAGACAGAAGAATGGTTTAACAGCCCCCAAACAGACCCAGCCATTGATAGACATCACTCCATGATGAGAATAAAAAAAATGAAATGTAAGAACTGCCTCATGTTACATACAAATGGCCTTATGCCATTTTTCCAGACATGAGAATCTTAAGCATTTTCTAAATCATAATGTCATAACATTTAAGCTTATCTACCCTAATAAGAACTTACATATATAGTCCCTAAGACTTCTATTCCTAATTATTAAGTTATAAAAATCAGGATTATGTTGTACAGCTGGATTTTCTACCTTCTCACACCAACCTTGACTTTAAATCTTTTCTCTGAATAGACTGGTCTATGAAAAAGGAAATGAATAAATGTCAAAGAAAACTAATTCTGATTACTATTGCATTCTAATCTCATTTTCAATAAATTTCAATCTATCTTCTCCACTTATAATGAGAATGCAGAAAGGCTTTTTTTTTTTTTTTTCCAATTAGAAAGATGGAGTTTGTCAACTGTGCACACATTATATTAGATTAAGTGCTCAGGAGATGCAAATCAGGCTGGGATAGAGTTGTCTGGTCATTGGCAGTCCTCTTCAATCTTAGAATACATAAAACTTCATCAAATATCTATTTTTTTTTTCTTTTGTAGAAAAACACTATGGGTCTGAACTTAACACCCTAAAATAACTTTCCCAAACAAAAATGTGTTTTGTCAACAATTATTTCTTTTTTTTTTTTTCTTTTAATTTTATTGTTGTTGTATTACATCCATCCCTTTTTTTCTCCCCTCTGTAGCAAGAACCCATGTCACTGTGAAAAGAGAACCCTTGATAGTTAAAAGAACTAGGCTTCCATTCCAGGTTCAAATCCTGGCTTCATTATTGACTAGTTGTGTAACAGTGGGCTCCCTGAGCATACCATCTCTGAACCTCAGTTTCCTCATCTTTAAAATAGGTATTTATAAGTGATATACATAAATCTCTTAACATAGTACCTGGCACATAGTAAGCACTCCATAAATATTAGCCATTAAATTGTGGTTATAGATATACCTAATATGACATGTCTAGGAATATATAGATCACAGGCACTGTTTCTCCCCCATGTGGGTATAGAAAAAGATTGGCGTGAAGGTATGAAGAAGAGTGGAAAATAAATCTAGTTTTCTTCCTCAGGGCAAATAAAGGTCAGGAAACTAGACTTAGTGTAAGTAATGTCCAAAACCCCGTAAGTGCTTTATCAAAATCACTGCATTTTTCTCCCAAGCAATGTGAGATTCCTTCTCAGAAGTTATGCATGGCTAGCTGTAAGCCAATGGGAACCACTGAAACTTAACTTAAGAAGGCCACAGGGAAAGGAAAAGCCAAAGGTCCCTGCCCTGAGGGCAAATGGAATTTGGGGACCACCATCTATCTGTACAAGCGGCATGATGACAAAGCTGCTCTTGGAATTAAGAAACACATTTTTAAAACTTTAGGTATCACTGAGATCTCAAAATGATATTTTAATCCATATATTATTGCTTCAAAGAGGTACCCTTCAAATAGAATGTCTTAAATTCTTATTTTCCTCCTTTAGTGTTTATGATGACAAAGGGTCTCGGAAATGAAACAGAAGGGAATACTGTGTAGCATTAAAGCAGGCAGTCCCATTATCTGTAAAATGGGGTTGGTGAACTGTATGGACTCCATGGGCTCTAAGGTGGCCTCTTGCACTAATGGCCCAAAGTCCCAAGTTTAAGGTAGGGTTGTCAAGAAGGCATGCATTAGTCCATCTTGTTACAAAATGCTGTCTGTGGGTTTTTAGGGAATTAATTTTAGATGCATTAAAAACAAAATGTCAGTGAAATCTTTGACTTGGCATGTTCTTTTCTTTTTTTTCAACATTAAAAAAAACAACTATCTCATAGTACTTTGACAAATTTATGAACACTTTTAGTCATCATCTTTGGAGAGCTTTATAATTAAGCCACTACATTTTTCTGATGTTTAATGTTGCAAACTTGACTTCATACAGACACACCTCTCACCATGTACATATTCCTCTAGCTTCTCTCTACCTACCCACTGAAGCATGTCACTGCTCTCACAGCCTTTTCAAGAGGAGTAAGGTAGACAGAGGTTAGATTTTTGGAGATTTCAAACTTATAAAAAGTAGTTAAGAGGATGGGGGAGACATTATGACATTCATGAAGAGGTCTGCCTCCTAGTCATTTTAACTTCTTAGCACTAACAAGGTAAGAAAGGACAATTTTAAGAGGAAATCCAAGGATTTCTTCAAATCAATGACTGCTCTTTGTAAACCCTTTTGGTCCATAATTGATCTAAATAATTTTTTTTTTTTTTTGTCCTTCAAATGCCTGAGTTCTGAGGAATTGCACTTGGGGGGCTATTTCTGGTTCAGGAAACATCCTCATGAGAGTTTCCAGCCAATCAACTCTGACAAGAGCAGACCAGACTAAAAATCTGTAGGTTGTCTAAATTGTAACTCCTAGTCTGGCAGAGGTCACCAGTTAAGATCAGCCATCCTAAAGAAAGAAGTAAGAACAGAGGAGAAATAATTCACTCTATTTCTCTGAATAAGACTATGAACTTCTCTAATGACAACATGCCCCCTTAAATTATGCCACCTCTGATGTCTAGTGGGTCAGAATGGAACAAGGCCAAACTACATATATTGTATGTATGTAGGACAGACATTAGTCAGGATAATTGGAACTGATCTACTCACAAGGTTTTATCTATTGTTTTTATAACTCAGTACATCTCTAGTTAAGCTGTGTCATTTTCAAGGAGAAAGCTAAAGCAATTGGGCAATATACCCTTGGCCCAATTAATACTTCATTTAAATTTTGTTTTCCTGCAGTCTTTGAACTCCAACCAGCCAGTGTTGACTTTAATGAACATAAACAATTTGTTCACATCCTCCACACAAGAACCCTTTAAATATTTCAAGACTGTTAAAGGCAGCCCTGACTGGTATGGGTCAGTGGATTGGGTATTGTGCTGCAAACCAAAAGGTCACCAGTTCAATTCCTGGTCATGGCATATGACTGGTTTTCAGGCCAGGTTCCTGGTTGAGGGCATGCAAGAAGCAATAAATTGATGGTTCTCTCACACTTTGATGTTGATCTCCCTCTCTTTTTTTCTCCCTTGCCCTTCTCTAAAATTAAATTAATAAAATCTTACAAAATAAGACTATTGAGGGTTGAGTTATATCGTCTAAGAATTTGTTTGATGAAGTTCTAATCCCAACATCAGAATATGACTTTATTTGGTGATAAGTCCTTTAAAGGGATGATTGTCAAAATGACTCCCTTATGCTACAACCTGATCCAATCTAACTGGTGTCCTACAGGAAGTAAGGTGAACATACACAAGACACCAGGGACCTGCACATTTACAGAAGGGGTTGTGTGATATGACAGCTGTCAAAATACTATCTAACAAAATTATTTTGAATGAAGTTAAAGATAACTAAGCACTACTAGAACCATTGTAAGGAAAAAACAAACAAACTTTTTAGCCAACTCAATACTCTTATGAACACCTTTAATGTCCAGAACACTTCAGCACAAAGACGTTAAAGAAGGTGGCCAGAGATCACACATTACAAAGTGTTGGAACTAAGATTTTAGCCCAGGAAGTCTGACTCCTGAGCTTTCTCTCTTAACCTCCACCCTATCTCACCTTTAATCCTTTGTTGTTATAGCATGTGTTTGAAGTTTTGGTCATTTGATGTGTGGTCTATATCTTCCTATTGCAATTTTAGTATTTAAATTGGACTTGGCACTCATTTCTGCATCTGGATATAGAATTACCAGAAGAAAAAAGGGAAAGGAGAACCAGCAGTGGGATATGGCATCTCTAGATGCACCCACAACCCCCAGGGACCCTGAATGACCCTCAGGCATCTAAACGAAAGCAGCAATAACCATTGCTATCAGGGCCTCAACATGACAAAGGTTTATTCATCTTGTAACCTGGTGGGGACCAAGAAGGAACTTTTCAAATTTCTTTCTTAGGAGGAGTAAGAATAAACAGAATGGGCAGCATTGCTTAATACTTTAGAACACTAGAGTGAGTTTTGGGATGTGTGACCTTAGGAAGCAACCTTCTCTCTCTATGGCTGGTTACTTGCCTACCCAAAGAAGAGGCTAAATAAGCCACCTTACATGGTTTGATGAGTGTTAATGAGAACGATATATGTAAAATAACTACCACAGTTCCTAGTATGTAGTGCTCAGCACTGAGCGCTTGTCTAACACTCTGTTGCTGATACCAGATCCGACAAATTAGGGAAGTAAATGGGCTCAGGGGATGTCTGACATTTCAAGTGAACCCTGCCACTATCTCACCCAACCTTTGTGCAACACCAGCTTCTTTACTGAATCAGCTCCAACGGATGATTCATTGGACTCCACTTCCATAAAGGGCACGCCTCATCCAATTGTCCCCAGGTCTGTTTCTGACTGTGACTGTGACCATCCTGCTTTTCAGCAAAGCAAACCTTTGCACTTAAAAAAAAAAAAAGCTTCATTCTGTTTGTTTCTTCTCTAAGCAGAAAGTACACTCTCATCCAATTTCCCTGCCAAACTGAGTAATATGAATAATAAATGAGAGAACTAATGATTACGTAGACTTTTAAAAACCTCCAGCAAAGGTGCCCCTGAAAAATTGTTATGGCATAATCATCCATTAGTTGACACTATGCAGAAATATGAAGCTAAATGTTCCTCTATTTTGACTAGTTCTACATCATAAAGCTAAAATAGCTAATTGAAAATGCATGTGGTAATATCTAGCCAGACATAAGTTCAGTATATTCTCTTTCAGATTCTCAGTAGACATTTTAGATATTTGGGCCACCAGTATAAATAATATACTCAGGTGAAGAATTACTTCAATAATACTTAACATGAAAAAACTTGGTCTCAGATTTCTAGGTTTGGGGTTGTGGGAACCTCAGTTACTTTTAATGCTGTCAAATTCATACAGCTAAAATGAAGTAGACTTTTAAATGTTTAAGATGAAAGTGTTTCAGAACTATTCAATTCAGAAGGCTAAGTATGACACAAAATATTCATCATCATAATTTAAATTTTAATGTATGGCCTATTTAAAGGCTTTAATATGTCAAAAAAATTTCACATTTATTATGTCATTCTGCCTTAATTAAGACTAAAATATTAGGTTACACCTTTGAATTGTTTTAGAAACCAGGTTTATAGTACTTAAGAACAAATGTACTTTTCTAATAACCATGTGAACATGTTCATATATAATTTATTCACAATGATACCTAACTTACCAGGTCAATAAAAGTAATATGTTTTATTGTTTAAAATATATTTTCTGGAATAATGTATATAGACAAATAAAATATATTTTTGACAAAAATAATTTAAATTTTTATTTAAATTAGTAACATATAAAGTTGTAAAAGATAATAATGAGAGTTTCATATGCCTTTCATCCATCTTCCCTCACTATTAATATCTTAACTACGGAAAAATCATCAAAACCAAAAATTAACATTGGTACTATACTATTAACTACAATACAGATGTTATTATATTTTACCAGTTTTAACTAATATCCACTTTTTTATTCCAGATCTAATCCAGATTCTCATGTTGTATTTTTCATAATTAGATTGAGGTCATGCATTTCTATGCAGAATTCCAAGAATATGAAAGAAATGAAATGCCTTTTGCAGTGCGTCATATTAGCAGGTGCATGAAGTCAGTATTTCTTATTACTGGTAATGTTTGACTTGATCAGTTAGTTAAGATGGTCTGATGAGTTTCTCTGCAGAAAGTTTAAGTTTTCACCTTGGTGGAGATATTTTTAGATTACATAAATTACCAACTAGTCTCTACTCAAACTTCTACCCACTAATTTTAGCACACCTAGTGCCTTCAAAAACTATAGTTTGAAGTTCTAATGCTGAATCTCTACACCTGTCATCCTTCCACATTTGTTAATTCAAATTCTTTGGTAAGAAAGAACTGTCCCTACTTCTCCATATGTCTATCATCCACATATTGACCCAATTATTTATTAATATCAGTATGTACTCATCAATGTTAATTTTGCTATTTGGGTTATAATCCAATGATATCTCTATTTATTTTGTTGTTCAAATTGCTTCAGTTCTGGCCAGTAGGAGCTCTTCCAATTCAGTTCCTATGTCCTTCTGTCATGCCTAAATATCAATAAACTATCAATAAAGCTCAATATATTATGGCCTATAACATAAATGTTTCCCTTGATCTACTTTTGTAAATAAGGATTCATGGGAACACAGCCACAGCCAATTATTTACTTATTATCTATTGCTATTTTGTAACTATAATGATGGAGTTGAATAATTGTGACAGCATGTGGGCCACAAAGCTGAAAATATTTATTACCTAGCCTTTTATAGTAAAAGTTTGTAATTGCTTGCCCTGGATAATTTGCCTTTAATTATGAACTTTTGATAATGGTCAAAATGTATTTGTCATATTTAAGATAGCTCACAATACAGAAAGTTGAATATATATTTTGTCCAAAAAGTACCCAGCTATGTACAATGAAAATTAGAGACATTTATTTAAGAAAATACAAGATACAAGACACATTATATGTAGGAAAATGACACTTCTGTCCCCTTCAAAGTAGGCACCTTGGGACCTCACTTAGTTCTTCCAGCATCTCTTCCATGGCTCAAAATACTATGAAAAAAATCATTCCTTCCTGGCTGGTAGCACAGTGGTTAAGGCGCCGGCCTGCGAACCCAAAGGTCGCAGGTTCGATTCCCCAGCCAGGGCACATAACCAGGTTGTAAACCAGGTCTCCAGTCAGGTCTGTGGCTGGAGGCAGGTGAAACACAACCATACATTGATATCTCTCTCCCTCTCTGCCTCTCTCCCTTCCCCTCTTTCAAAAAATAATGAAATAAAATCTTTAAAAAAAAAAAAAAAAATCATTCCTTTGAACAGTCATCAGCTGCCCCTGTCTTATTTTCCTGAATCTCATCAAAGGTCTGAAATCTCTTCCCTTTCAAAGGTGATTTTAGTTTTGGGAAAAGCCAGAAGTCACATGGCACCAAACCTGTGTTGTAGGGGGACTGAGTCACCTGGGTGATTTCATGTTTCACCAAAACACTCTGCACAAGAGTGATGCATGAGTGAAAGTGTTGTCATGATGAAGCTGCCAATCACCAGTTGCCCATAGCTAAGCCTATTTTAATGGTATTGCATCTCTCAGCTGATGAAGAATAGCGAGGTAGTACTCTCCTTATCAACTATTTGGCCTAGAGGGGCATACTTGTGGTGGACAACACCTTCCTAATTGAAAAACACAGTTAATATGATATTGATGTTGCTGCTACTTTACTGCACATTCTTCATGCATGGGGAACCAGGGGACTTCCATTAGGATGACTGAGCCTTTGTTTCTGGATCATAGCCATAGAACTATGATTCATGTCCAGTTATGGCCTTTGTAAGGAAATTTGGTTCCCTGGTAGCAGTTTGAATCTAGTCATCAATGACTGCAGCACAATGTTCCTTCCACTCTAGTAGCACAAGCCATGGAATGGATTTTGCCACAAACATTTCATGCCAAGATCCTTGGTCAAAATCTCAGATATAGTAGTTTTGGGAATCCCCAGAGCAGCTCCTAGTTTTCACACTATCAGTAGCTGATCTTTGTCAATTGTAGCCTGTACACATTCAAGATTCTCAGGTGCTCTGCTTATTTCAGGCCTTCCAGACATGGATCACTTTCAATAGATTCTCAACCATCTTTGAAGCATTTGTGCCACACTTTTATTTGTGCTTCACTCATTGCATCATCCCCTATAGCTATCTGGGTCATCCAAATAGTTTCCATGGAGGAATGTTCAAGGTTAACACAAAATCTGATAGAGATTTGTTGCTCTACTGCTCATTTTGAATGCAATGGCCACACAACACAGGCTCACTCAATGGTGTCTACCACCCCTACTCACTAGTACAGTGAAGTCATATTGTTCACACATGTGCATTCCAATCTACTCTCCCTGGCTGTCATGTTACATCAGTGTTATACAAACTGTTCTCATTATATTAACAATTAGTTATAACATTTTCGATATTAAGTATTCCTTTTTGTGTAAAGGAAAATATGGATTGTCAGTATTCACCTGGAATGAGTTAAGTACATACAGTATATAAGAGAACAAACTATGAATATTAAGTAATAACAAGGTAAAACATAATCTAGTTAAGGGGAAAGAAAATTTGTTCTCCCTGAATTCTAAAGTTTCCTCTCTACATGCAAATTGCTTATTAAATTGTTCTCATAATAATAAAATGTAATAATTCCCAAAGATGTAAAATTATTAGTCATTTTTGTCTTGAAGATATTGGATTGTTATTATGCCATCAAATTTCACAATCCTCAGATGATTTACCAATAGATTATTCAAATGACATCCTCAAATCATCCATTTTAGTTTTAAGGATATTTATTTGTAATGCCTCAATGCTGAAATTATATCAAGTATAGTATCAGTACTCAAAAATACATTTATTTGTTGGAAGTATAATGGCATTCTTATAATCATACTTGAGAACACAATTGTCCTAAACTGGAAATATAAAAGTATGACTTGTTCTATTACAAAATAATTTTACCTGAGCTATCAGAGGCTCTATATGGACATCTATGTTAGTGTTACAAGATTATTACTATTAGAAAGTATATAAAGGACATCTTATTACGCTGGAGGCATGCCTCATTTGGATAGGAAGAGGTTCCTTCTTATATGTTGATTAAGTAGACTTTTTGCCTCTAAAATCTCAATATCCTTGGCCCTGGCTGGTAGCTCAGTTGGTTAAAGACTCTTCCCCTTCCTGATATACCAAGGTTGCAGGTTTGATCCCTGGTCAAGGCACATACAAGAACTAGCCTATGAATGCATGAAAAAGTGAAACAATAAATTGATGTCTGTCTCCCTCTCTCTCAAATATCAATGAACAAAAAAGAAAATCCCAACCTCCTCAAGAGCAGAGGTTCTAAATCCTTAGTAAATAGGCCATAAGAATATTGAGGTACAGTCCCTAAAAATTATATATGTAGGTTTGAGTATACATGTAGATATATTTGCATTTTTCTAAAGATAAGATGTCTGACTTTACCAGATACTTGGAGTGGCAAAGATTCAAAGGAAGTTATGAAAAATTTATCTAATTCATGTTGAAAACAAAATAGTTACATAATTTTTATACTTTATATAAAGCTTTAATATCAGTTTGTGAAATTTCAACCTTTTTGCTATTCTGCTACCTCTTGAACACAGTCATTATTTACTAGAAGTATCATTTAGTACCAGCTTATTCCTGAGCTTACAAGATAAGTAGATAGACAATGGACAAAAGAAAATTGTACAAAAAATATGAGCCTTTTTGATACTTTCAAATGCCAACATTAAAAACTAAGGGGGTTTTCCTTTCACAGCAGAATTTTAAAAATCATTTAATCATATACAAAAATGTTTGTATTACCATAAAACATATATAAAATTTTCTGGGCAATGTAATAAAAATCTCTTGAGAAAATAATGGGTTAGAGTGTTTGAGGAAGTATTAAAAAGAAGTCTTGTTTTTGAGTTGAGAACATGACTTATTTTCCATCAAACTCAGGTAATTATATATTACATAATATAAGATGTATACTCATAGATAATAATTAAACTATAATAGCATTGTTACAAAAATATGAGCCCACCAAAATAATCTACACACTTGTAAAAGCCTTGGGAAGTTTTCTGAAACCTGTTTAAAATGTAATTCCTTTGACCTTTAATCTTTAGTTATTTCTTAAGATTCTTTCCATCTTACATACTAAATAGTAAATTTGGCATTTGTAGTGGCAACTTAGTTTTTTTGTATCTCACATGAGTAATTGTAAAGTAGATAGATTCATTGGCCTGATTGTCAATACTTTGAAGAAAAGTCCTGGATCCAATTAGTCAATATATTTGACTGTTATTATTTAAAATCATGATAGTACTATTCCCTGTTTAAAATGGAATGTTTCTTCAGGAGTGGGATCAACGCATTCCTTTATTATGATAAGGTTTTAAGTTATAAAATGTTGTGCATTGGAAACAATAATAGTAAAGTAAAACATAAAGGGAGAGATCTTTTGGAAATCATGTGGAAGGACGCTACTTGTAAATGATAGGCAATATAATAACAACACACATGAAGATAGTGAATCAACATATAATTCTTAATTTAGTTTGGTTTACTGGTTTCTAAGGGGTAGAATCTGAGAAAGTATCATAGTAAAACATAAATTAAAAAGTATACTGGTTAAAAAAGCACATTTTCTTTAAATTTCAGTCTCAGAGGGGAAAAAGTAGAATTCATTCATAAATTATAATAAAAAAATTATTTGTTAAGTGTTTCAAAATACATTTAATTGACTCTTTCAATGGGCCTTTCAATTAAGTTTAGCTTCAAATACATACAGAACCCATAGGTTGATCTTTTTCTTCATTAGGTTCTAGGTTTCTATGGAGTTAGGTTACCCTATTCAATTGACTCAGTTGCAAACTAGATTGACTTAAGTGAGAAGCAAAATATAGTGGGAGAAATAGGGACATAAGAACTTTGACATTCAAGTTTCTGTCATTTACAATGGTATCCCAATGATAGAGACAGCATATATCTAAAGAAGTGAATTAAAAAATTATTTCCATTTTCAGCAATAAGCATTTAACAATACATTCATTTTTAGGGTAAAGAATGTGCATGTTCTGAAAAAAGAAAGAAATAGCCTACTAGGGTTGAACTGAGCTATTAGAATGACCTTACAAGCAATGATTCATTTGGCCTTCTAAGAATCTGGCTCAAAGGGTAGGGTAGAGCACTAAGGGAAGCAGGTCTTTTAGCCACCAGCACAAGGTAACTCTACGGAAGTCATTGGTTGGTCTAATTGACAGGATTCCTGGGATGAAAAATATTCCCATATATACATAGTAAGAATGAAACAAAAAAGGCAACTTATATTCAATCTATAAGACTATGACTTAAGGAATGGGCTCTTCAGCCATGCTAATATAATCTTCTTTCCTTTGCTGTTATATGAAAAAATAATCTTTTGGAAAATATCTGTATTATCTATATTTTCTGGTCTGTGTAATCTAAGAGATACCAAAACCCACCAAACCATCAGAGCAGCACACTCTCTCACTCTAGGAAATTAAAAATCCTAGTGTGGTTGCCTTACAGTCATTCTTTGATATTAAGAATAAAATATCCATGTCATTTAAAATACATAAGAAAAATTGAGAAGTCTGAGAATACATCATTTCTTTCCATTTCCTTGGCTACACTTTCTCTGAAGCTAAGTATTCAGGCAGATGTACTTATTATACTACTCAATAAAATGTTCATTACGTTTCATCATTAAGAAAAGCCAACAAAGTCCCAGAAAAACTGAACACCATGAAAGAAGATAATTAACAATAGAGCTATCAGAGTTATAGCTACTAGTTCCATATAATGTAGTTACTATATTTGAAGCTTCAGATTTCTCACAGTATGTAAGCTTTACTTTGGAAAGTTTGGATTATTAAACATTTGACTATATCAAAGAGAAGTCAAGCATTTATATAGCAAACCATGCACATAAGTATATTTTGGCTAAAACCACAAGCAACAGACAATGTTTTAAAATAGAATTTGAATGAGGAAACTGTATTTACTCATCAATTCTTTATTAAGTACCCTATAATGTATTCAATACTGATTACTATGTCTTCTGTTGGGTTCTACCAAAAACTTGATATTATAGTTTTTTTAATGATTCAAATTTTCTATGAGGTTTATCAGTTTCTACAAGAGAGTCATATTTTCACTGTCTTACCTTTGCGGGAGGAAAACAAGATTCAGTCAAACATTTCCTATATCCATACATCTAACCAAGACATGGGAAAAGTCTTCTACTTTGATACAGATTTTCTCCCATGTAATTCTTAAGGATTTTAATAAATAAGTCCTCTAATGCTTCACTTCTGTCTGACTACTAAAATCAACTAAGTTTTATGTGATGTCACTGAGAAATAAAAATGAATAAACATCTAACATTGGAACTAGTACCAATCTAACAGTTGAGTGCTACAGGAATAAAATATTAATGATTCCTAACAGTTTATTTCATTCGGAGGTAGTTTTTCATATTTAGTTCATGTTTAAAAAAATTTTATTGTTATTCTGTTCCAGTAGTCTCAAATTTTCCCCTCTTTGCCCTCCTCTGACCAGCCCAATTACAGTCAATCCTCACATTATTGTCCATGTCCATGGGTCATTTATACATGTTCCTTGACTAGTCCCTTCCCCTTCTTTCCTCCATTCTCTCCCCTCTCCACTCCCCTCTGCCTCTGATCACTATCAGTCTGTTCCATGTTTCCATGCCTCTGATTCTATTTTGTTCATTAGATTTCTCTTACTGGTGAGATTATGTAGTATTTGTCTTTCACTGTGTCAGTGAAAGCCAGTTGATAAGCCAGTGAGCAAATAACAATTTTATTTTCATTTTTATTAATTTATTATTATTCGATTACAGTTGTACTATTTTCTCCCATTGCTCTCCTCTATCTCATCCGCCCTATCCCCTCTCCCATAGTCCATCCTCACAATATTATCCATGTCCATGGGTCATTTATAGTAGTCTCTTGAAGGGTTTAGCAAATAAAATTGTTAACATGAGGTCAAAACACAATCAGTGCTACCCTGGTTGGGTAGCTCAGCTGGTTAAAACATCCCAATACACCAAAGTTGAGGGTTTGATCCCTAGTCTGGGCACATACAAGAATCAACCAATGGATGCATAAATTAGTGTAGAACAACAAATTAATCTCTCTCTCTCTCTAACAAGTAAAAATCATTAAAAGAATATATAACCAATGCCTACTAAGAAGTAGTACTGACTTAAAAAGTTAAAAATAACAAACATGGGTTTTATAAGAAAATTATTTTTATTCCATGTGTTATTATTTTAACATCCCTCAGATAGTTTAGTGTTTATCCATGTCTGTGTGGGTCAATAGTGGTAGGCTGTGACATGGACTAAAATGTCCAGCTATGACCAATCATCTAAGTCACAACATTCAGTTACAAAAACTATACTTTGTTATATTGAAAATTACATATAATGATCTCTCTTCGTTTTGGTTTCTGTCTCCCAGACAGAATAAAGTAAGGTGCACAGAGACAGAAGATGAAAGTTCCCAAATAGCAGAATGATCTTAATGAAATTATTAGCCTCTCCAAGATTCCATTTTATTTTTTGAAAAATGAAGGAGCTGAAGTTCTTTTTTTTTTTTTTTTCTCAAATGCTATGAATGTAAATGAGGTCAATTGTCTCCATTATATCATAGAGAGTAAAGTTTAGGTTAAAAATAAATAAAATCACCAAAGTCATCAAACCAACTGGCACACTTAGTACCAAATAGGAAACTTTAAATAACAGAAGGGCTCAAGTTAACATTCAATAAATTTAATGATGACTTGAATTAAAATGAATCAGCCCTGTCTGGTTGCACAGTTGATAAAGCACCTGCCTGTGGACCCAAAGGTCGCTGGTTTGAATCCTAGCCAGGGCACATAACCAGGTTGCAAGGCAGGTCTCCAGCCAGGTTCGTAGGCAGGTGAAAGGCAACCACACATTGATGTCTCTCTCCCTTCCTTTCTCTCCAAAAATAACAAATAAAATATTTAAAAAAATGAATCAATCTAAACTAACTATACATAGAATTTAAATGACAATCATCAATATGATCTTCCTCAACCCTAAAATATTTTACCAGTCTTTCAAGATGGTAATGAAGTCAAGATTCAGAGATGATACCCCTAAGATCTTTGAGACAAATCAAATAATCATGCAAGAAGTATTTACAACATTTCTGTGGAGTCTCTTGGGCTATTCCTCTGTTTCTGTCAAATCTTTACATACATATTAGGATATACTTTGTTATACCACTCCAGATCGCCATTTTTTCTTTTCTTTATATTCTAATAACAGTTAAACTCTGTACCACTAATTTTGAAGTTAACACAGTTTATTTATACTGGTATGTTTGCTGAATCTACCTTGTCTCCTAGACTAAACATTTAACAAGCAAAAACCATGTCCTTGACCTCTCTATTCATTCCTACTGCAGATTTCCATTTCATTGATACCTAGCAGTCTGGTGACACCCTTCAGAATCTAAGCATTGAATAACAGATAGTTAGGAAAAGAAAAATAGAAACTAAAAAGTGGTAATGACTCCCTTTTTATTTCATTTGCCAGATCTTAAAATGTACTCTGCATTTATTCTCTTTATTTTCTCACACGCTATGTTGTAGGCCCTTATTTTTTGACACCTAGATTGTTTAACAGCTTTCTAAATATCTTCTGTCTCCATTTCTTCCTGCAACTCCCATTAAAATGAATGATTGCCTTCCTCCAAGTAAAGATCTAGTCTTTCAGGATCCCAATTAAGTTTCTAGACTATGTAAACCATAATGGCCTTTTCTTCCTTACAACATTTTTTCCCTTTTACTGTATGCCTCATTAAAAATTAGTAAATATGATATAACTTACATTTTCTCTCATATAAACATTTTTCACTTATCTCTCTAACCAGATGGTAAGCCTAGCATGTTCCTTTAATATAATGCACATCCTTTAAATAATTATTGGTTTGATATGTTAACTTGAAAGAGAAAAGTAAATATTTGACCTTGTATTGAATATATAATATAAAGGACATCTTTTCTGGCACACTGTAGTAGACAAATAAACTCAAAGGTTTATTCTCAAAGGGAACTGTGATTTTATATGGTGAAGTTGTTAGTCTGAGCAAGTAAGATGGCTTCAGGGTTTGCAGATCAACATTATGAGAATAGGAAGTCAATTTTTGTTGAGAGAAATTTCACTGTAATTAGGGACAAATCAGAGATTAATGATGCATTATATTCCAGACCTTTCACTGATAAGCATCAAGAAATAATTTTCTCAATGTTAAATGGTTTGCAAAATACTATTCCTATACTTTGCTCCATGCACAGAAAATAATAGAAACTGGGTCTGCTATTCAGAAAATTTAATATTTATTCTAAAATATAAATTGGTGAGTCATAGGAATATTTCATACACTCTACAAGAGCATATAATCTGCCTCTACTAATTAGTTTCTTTATGAAAGTCTTCCAGACAATTATAGGGTAATACCACTGGTCAATGCCTTAGGTGCTTTTTGTTAAAGGCATGGTGTTGCTACCAGATGAATTGCTTCATATAAAAGCACTTAACCACAAAGCTCTATAATGGAAGGTTAAGTGCTATACTTAATTACTAATTTCAACCTTTATTACCTATATTTTGCAGTACAGGCATTTTAAAAAGAACCAAGTATAGTCTGTTGGTTCCTGCTTGCCTGATTATAGAATTTGGTGGTGGAGGCATTAGTCCAATTGTTTTTCTAATGAAGAATAATACAAAAGACTTTCTAAATAAAAACAGTCATCCCGCAAACCAATATAAGAGATCTACCAGACATTTCTATTGAACTCATACATAAAGTCACTTTGCTCTAAAAATTTTAGTCTAGATGACACATACTTTTAAATTTGTATTCAGGCTTCACGGATAGGGTACAGACAAAGATCCAAGAGAAAAGGGTGTTTGAAATTTTCATGGCTTACTTCCTACCTCAGCATCATGCTGACATGTGCACAAAGCAGATGATTCATAAAATACTTAATAACAACCATGATTTCTCCTGAATTCTTTACATATTGATCATTAACTTTGTACATGTATATATATATTCAAATTTTTCCACAGGTGCTCTAATTTTTTTCAGGGCAAGCTGAGTGTTACCATTACATGTATCCTCCAGAATAACTGCAACTTTGTTCACTCTTAATTTGTTAATATTTAAGACACAATTTTGGTAAAAGGGCCCTAAGAATAATGGACTAAATATAAAAGGTTGCATCTAAAATATCTGTTTATAAAAATCTGCTTCTTAATATAATATTGCCAGCTTCTGATTTTAAAATGTATTTATACTGTTATTTAAATAATTAGCACCCATTTCATTGGTAAATAAGATACTATGTTAAAATAATAGTCTAGAAAAAATATATAAATATTTGTTCACTTATTACTGCCTGATGTGAATGATTAACATTCAAATTGGATATTAGCATGTCAAAAATGTCAGGGACCATAACTTCTTTGAATTATACCTCAAACACAGTATGTTGTATATGCACAGTTAAATTTAATCACACAAGATCTAATAAAATAGTGAGGTCTGAAAAATTTTCAAACCATAAAATATTTACCCACATGCATCAATGCATTAGGAAACTAGGTTCTGATCATCTGCGCTTGAGAAAAAGCAAACCATACTTCCCTTTTAGAGATGCATTATAAATATTAATATAATAAAGCTCCAGTACAGACTTTTTTTTAACATAGCTTCATTTAGACTTTCTTAAGCTAACTTGAGAGTGGGACTTCCTCTCTCCCCTGTAGGTCATCATTAACACTATAGAATGACATTCTTAAAGACACCAGTTTGGAAAATGTAGAAAGAGTAAATAAGTTACTAAATTAAAATAAGTTCAAAGCATTAACTGGTGTAGCAAAGCTAGGCTTCAAGAGGCAACTGCCACTCTGTAATAATAATATAATTTATCATTTTGCATGTTCAGGTGTACTATTCATATTACAGGGGCAGGGCCTAGACCTTATCCTCCTTTTTTTTATATTGTTTATGGTGTCCAGTGCCATGACTTCCTTTCAGCAAAGAGGTATTCATCCTTATTTGAGAAAATTCACCAACTTAATTTTCTGTCATTTGACTGAGACTACAGTTATTATAAAAAATATATTTCTGCCAGGATTTCAGTAAATGTAATAAGGGATTATCAGGCGCTATGTCATATTGTGTGAAGAGTTAAGTTACTTTCCTTCCAGATTTTCATTTTTTCATTTTATAGCTGGAAGCAGAAGGTATATATTCTCATAATTCTAGTGTAAAATTGACATAATTCATCAGGACTTCAATTCAGCAAATATTCATTGAGTGCCTACTATTTGCCAGTCCTATAACAGACAGCTATTATTACTTCTAAATTTTGTCTTAGAGCAGTTATGATTATATCTAATTCAGCAAATATTTGAAGATACTAAGTTTATGAAATAGGTTAAGATGAGGCTTGGAGATGTAAAATTTTATAAATCAGCCAAGGTCCAAAGGGGTACCGCAGATACATAACTCTGTAATGTGAGTCAGTACTAAGGAAAATTGACCTTTATTTTGGAAGTTAGTTATTTCCTCAAATTACTCCTAAGAAACAAATCCTTATTATACAGAAGTTTATAGATACAGTTTGTTAATCATTATTATTGTGCAAAATAAAAACTTCTTTTTATACTCTTTGTACTGTGCTATAATCGTTTACTGTACAAAACAACAGCTGTAGCTCAAAGGGAAGTAGAGATAAATTAGACTGGCATTTTAAGTCATTTCTTTGGCACCAAAGTGTAGTGAGAATAATAATTTCAGTAAAATACCTTTATACCTTTAATTCATACTTTACTTTAAAATAATGTTATTTTCATTGAGTGTATATATATATGAGTATTATATTTATCTAGATAGATGGCAGATAGATTGACAGACAGAGAGAGAGATAGGTGGATCCACAAGTAACACTGGTTTAAATTTCTCATCCACTGCATTCATTTCAATAACACGATGCTCACAAAGCTCATCATTTTTACTTTTTCTACGATAGCCTCACATTTATTTTATAGACTTGAAATGAGTAATACTAGTGTCAGCATCCTCATGAAACCCCAGGTTATTTGACAGTGGAAACAAACTTAATTTATTTACATGTTCCTCTAACTGATGATTTACAGCACTATAAATAGTCCCTTTCCTATTTCTTGGTGTGTCCCATGAAAGGCCCTCTGCACCTTCCATGAGTTTTAGCTACATATCATCATCAAGGAAATCATCTGGCTCTATTTTCTTTCAGGGAAGAGGGTTTTAATGTTCCCTCCCATAGCTTTAAATTTTAACTCGGTTACTTTTGACAAAGCCTTTCCTTTGTTCAAATGCAAGGATCCAGTAAAAAGAGCTTTGACATGCTGTGCCTGGTATGTGTGCATTTTTTCTGGTTTCACTGATGTCCTAAATTGGTAAATGATAATGTGTGCCTTCCAGTTCCTCTATGAAATGCCATCGGTACATGGTATCAAGAACAATTTAGGACAGCAGTACATTGACATGACTCTAAAGTCCAATAAATACTTGATGGCTTCTTAGACAACCCACAATTCAGCGAAACAAATGCAAAACAGTGCTTTGTTTTCCACTTTGGTTTCCATAAAATCTTCCCCGGGAACACACTACTGGCTTACCTGCAGGGTAGCGCTCGATCACAGGCCAGCTGTCCACCTGTAATGTGGCATTGCCACCGCTCCTCGTGAAACGGACTACATGGTATTTCCCATCATTAATGATTGCATTGGACTCTTCAATGGCGATGTCATCTGTTCCAACATTAAATTTAACTCCAATTTTTCCTTGGTGCTGGAAGGGAGGAGGAAAAGAAAGTTTGAGAATGTTGCACTGATCGGTCAACATTCAGTGAGAATTACATACAGGATATAGATCAAGAACATGCTTCAGACAACAGCTTCTCTCCTTCCATTTTACTTCTGAAAAACTCATGTAGTAGAAGAAAGATGCTTGACATTTGGGTAAACCGGAAGCATCTCTTTCATGGATAATTGATATTCCAAAAGACACAGTTTCAAGAGAATTGAGCGGCCTTCTTCCTAGAGGTTGCCACAGCCAAGGTGCACAGCTGCCTGTGTAAAAGGATATCCTTTCATGTCCTGTAACACGGCTTCTTTAATCCACTCTTTACATTTCACAAGAAAAATGAGGCTTGACATTCTCCCTTTTAATAACTGGTGAACTCAGGGCAATGGAATCTGTTTAGAGACAATTGACAAATTTTCACAGTATGGAAAATCATTCTAAAGGGTACTGGCACACAGACAGGCATTTAATGAGCGTAGTTTCTTAGCCATTATTCACATGCACACAAATCATCCAGTGCTAAGAGCCGGAAATTTATTCCATTTATTTTATAGATGATGAAACTACGACACAGGAAGGTACAGTGACTTGTTCAAGGTCATATAACTTCATGGATGGGTACCAGAATTAGAATTCAGTTCCCTCATTGTTAAGTTTCTACCTAAGCTAAGCTATGGCTATCTAAAACTAACCCCTTCTCTGAATTATGCAAAGCAGTATTACAAATCATTCCAAGCACACAGCTTGTTGTTAACTTTTTTTTTTTTAGGTAAATTTTTTAAAGATTTTATTTATTATTTTTAGAGAGAGGGGAAGAGAGAGACGCAGAGAGGGAGAGAGAGATCATTGTATGGCTACCTTTCACCTGCCCCCAGCTACAAACCTGGCTGGAGACCTGGTTTGCAACCTGGTTATGTGCCCTGCCTGGGAATCGAACCAGCAGCCTTTGGGTTCGCAGGCCAGTGCCTTATACATTGTGTCACCAGCCAGGGCTTCAGTTAATTCTTAAAGCATGCAGATTTTCCCTTGCCCACATATGTAAGCTCAAACTGTTTGTAGTTCACCTTTCATCAAACCTCGGCTGAGAGGAAGTACATGGGGAAGAGGACTTGACTGGACCTACACTCTATCCTTTTCTCTAGAAATTTATATTGAAAATATCAAAAACCTGACCATTTGGACCATATCCTTTAGACATCTTGTTAGATTCCCATCATCAAACTAAGCAACAAGAATATAGTGCCAGCTCACACTGGAAATGATTATAAGAAAATCTTGTCTGAAACTATGGTAATTGAACAGAAGTATTTGAAGATGTTTAGGATTGTGCTCACTGTTCCCTTCATGTATGTGTCCTAAAGGTCTCTATTTTTCTTTTTCCTGGGTCTTATTTCCCGCTAAAGATCTTTTTTCCTTATAATAAGTTAGTATGGTTTTTCATTTAAAAATTTTTAATTTGTTTTATTATTGACAGACAATATGACTTAAATATTATTTTCATTTTTCATATTTTCTTTTAAACTAAAATTTTTAGGAAACTCAGAGTCAAATTGAGTAGAGCAATTTTACCAGCTCTGTGGACTTCCAGTTTACTGGAATAGTCCCTGGACTATTTTTCCTGCCATATTTCTCATGACCCCTACTTTGAAACACATGCCAGTGTAAGGTATTTCAGTTCTCCTAGAATAACTCAGATGATAAACAGGAGGAGTCCAAGAAAAACTTAAAACTTATCCAAGGTCCTGTAAAGACTTTTTCTCTTTCACACAGCTTATTTGTGCTCATTCTGGAAAATTCCCAATTGCTCATTTTCAGTAAATTATTTAATGTGGTGTATATAGATTTTAACACATAATAGAACTTCCCAGGAAAATTAAGAATTTCACTTAAGAGGTTTGTTGATATCTTAACAAATACCTCTATAGTGGTCTAAATATTAACTTGAATAATAACTTGGGTATTTATCATAACAGCCCTGTGAGAAAGGTACTTTTTTTTTTTCTCCCTGTGACAGATAAGGAAACTGAAGCACAGAATGGTTAAGCAACTTGGCTAATGTCACACAGAAAGAGAAAAGCTGTGATTCAAATCCTGGCAGTTTGGCTCTAGGATTTATGTTTCTGATCATTACCTAGGCTGAATTTTGGGGGTATTGGCTCATCCACACCACAGTTAGCAGACTTGGTAACTAGATGTTTCTTATTGATGTTTTAGCTTTCCTGCTAGGGAAGGAACACTACAGGACTTTGCATTGTGCCTTGCGGAATATACACATATGTATCAGTCAATATGTGCATAAAATAATTATATAGAGGACAGTAAACCACTACATGCTAAAATAAATCATTTTCCATCTCAGCTTCAGCTGCAATGTTGAGATGATAATTCAAAAAAACAGATTTCTACTTTCATTTTACAAACAAAGTACAGGGTTGCCTAAGCCAGAGTTAAAAAAAAAAAAAAGCCCTGAGAACTGCTTTTGGGACCTGAAATTTAGGACCCTTTTTCAACCCATTAAAGAGAAAAGAAAGGCCAAGGGGAGATTTGTAACAAGAATAAGATTGGAGTGTAGAGAAGAATTAGGATGTGATATGATTTGCATGTACAACCAAGATGGAAGGTTACTTTTCCTTCATCTCAAGTGCAGAGGAAAAAAAAAAAAAAACTTCAATGAAACATCATCAGTAAGTTTGCTTCTTATCTCCTGGAATTTGGTGACAGTGGCTGGGGTAGTTGGTAAACTGGGGCTTGACTCTTGCCTGAGAAATCTTCAAGGCAAAAGACTGAGACTGGATGATGGTCCAAGGGCAGAGCAAAGAGCTATTACTGCACCAGTGGCCACTTGTGATGAGTTTGTTAGAACAAGGGACAGGTGAGCACTGCTAGGGAAGCATGGGTTAGAAAGACAGCACAGAATTGTCCCAGAGAGCCTCTGGGGTGACGGGTGGTGAGGGGGGAGAACAACTCGACAAAAAGAACCTGGAATTGCAGTAATGGGTTCCTAGGGAGTGAGATGAAAATCCTAAATGACCACCTGAAGGAGCATTTGCCCACCTCAAGGAAATTATAGGGAAAGAAATTCCAATGACGTGGCTAAAAGCACTAAAGAACCCACTAAAATACCCCAAGAGAGCTCCTCAGAGTCAGTTTAAAGCATAGGCTAAGCCCAGCTGGAAAGCTACTATTGTAAAAGCCAAGAAAGGTCGTTTCTGCCTTCTGCCTTTCTGCTTTCATCCCTGGAGGGTACAGGTAGGGTTGGTGGAGAGAGAAATGAGTATAATGTCATGGGAACGAGAGGAGAAACAACTCTGTCCCCTCACCCAGTGCAAGCACCAGCTCCCAATTAGCCCAAGCAGTGGTAATGGATTTAACATCTGTAATAGTGTCAACAATTACAAAAATACTTGTCATATCTAAAAGTAAACAGATGACATTTTCACTATTCCAGAGTGACCAAAAGTAGTCTTGAAACTTCCCCTGGACTTCCCTGGGTCTGAAAGAAATATTCCACAGGGCATGTTTAAATCCCTGTTGTATCCTAAGAATCAGATCTTTCAACATAGAAATGAAAAACAATAGATGTTTTAGGATCTCTTCTGTTACAGGCATGTTTCTTACTGCAGATTGACAGAAATTCTTAAAGTTTCCTGTCTTTTCAGATAGGAAGGCTTTAATAGTTAATTTTTTATTAGAGTTCTTATTCTTCTGTGAATGGAAGCATTAAAATACTAAAGGTACAAAAGGTACAAAATCAAAAAAATCCCTTTGCCTTACCTCTAAATTTTTTGCAATATGAAATATGAAATGCTTATTTTATAGTGTGCAGAAATCCCAGGTTTCATAGGGATGTCTTCCTTGCAACACAGTAAAACAAACTATCAGGAAGCAAGGAGGGATAGTAATGCTTGGAGATCTTTTGACTTTTAAATGATTTTCCTCTTTCCCTGGATATGTTAATTTTGTTGTTGAACTTTCAATATTTTTGATATCTCATAGATTCAAACTCTAAAGTTACCTAGAACAGAACTGAATGCCACCCAAGTAGGCTCAAACAATAGACTCTTCCCTCATTCAGACATTATTACCCCACCCAAGTTGTATCAACTCCTTGAAAATCAACTGAATCATAAATGATAGCCACCGAGTCAATTTTTCCCTGAAAAGAAATATGTAACATCTGCCTATAAGCCACAGAATATTAATATAAATCATATTTAGGACCTAAATTTATGGTTCCATTCAGAAATTGTAAACATTCTCAAAACATATCCCTCCCATATTGACAAAATAGAAAATCATTTCAATTATATAAACAATAAACTTGCTAAACTTTCTTACCAATGGATAATTACAATTTAAAATAATTCATTTCAAACTCTTATTCTCTGGGATTAAATGTAATTGTCTCTGGCAAATTCTCATGAATATTACATTAGCAAAACCAGCAGTAATTTCACTGGACATGTACTGATCTTTCAGCATTGTATTTTCCTTGAAATGGATAACTGGCTCACACCATAATTTCAAAAATCTATTATGAAACAATCAGTAACGGGGCATTTATAATTTAATTAAGCATTTCCATGGATTCATTAAATAAATAGAGACAAAGGTAATTATTAATTTTTTCACAAAAGCTCATTTCTGAATAACGATTATGTTATTAAACTAAGTTAAAAGGAAACATTATGAAAGGCAACACTGAACTTGAAAAGCTCTAGCAAGTGGCACCATAGTTGAAGGCAGTTTAATTTCAGTTGCAATCACACATTCATCTGAAGTTTAACCAAGATTAAAATTTAATGGTATTTTCACTATCTTGGGCATACTTCCAGCAACATGTTTGTATGTTATAGACACAGATATATTTTCATTTATGTGCACCTAAAATAGATAAAACAACATACAACATGGTACAGTCCTGTACTCCAGGGACCCAATTTGGACAGAACTTGACAATGTCTTCCAGTGGACTTTGAGCTTGTGCCCATCTTGGAATCCAGAACAACCCAAGCCCCAGTTCTACATTGTCAACTGAAACTAGAACAAGGTTAAATGTTTTGATTTGCTCTTCCAGAGACTAACCCTCACCAGGGAGCAGAGATTTTAAGGTTGGATGGGGACCCTGGGGCCTGCAGTCACTGTTGCTGTTGTAACAGTGCAGAGTGTGACAGAGGCCTACCTATTCATTTTGTTTGTTTGTTTGCTTGTTTTATTTCTAAACAAATACATCAATTCAGATAACAGCTAATTCAATCCACACACATTTCCGAATGAATGGCTTAGAGGTCCTACCCACTGAAAGGGGTTGCTTTTACTCCTTTAGATCACAGGTGACAAACACAAGGCCCTCCACCTTGTTTTCTCTGGCCCAGCACCTTCAGCCCAGCACTTAGTTTCTACCTGGCTCGCTTAACTGTTAAGGGGTAGCTACATTTATATAGTCCTAAAATGACATTTGGCCGTTTGAAGGTATCTGCGAGGCTGATGTGGCCCCTGGTGAAAATGAGTTTGACACCCCTGCTCTAGATGGTCCCTTAATGTCAGAAGTGATTTGGGTCTACTTGTTTTAATCTGGCATTGAACTGGGAATACACCTGTGCTCAAACAAACAACAAACAAAATTTAACACCATTTCAAAAACCAAAAGCTACTGTTCCTTACCTCCCACTTTCCCTATTAAAGAATAATTTAAAAATTCATTCAGCTAATAAATAAAAATCAAATATATAATATGCATTCTGCATGATGCTTAAGTGTGTGGACAATGCAAACATGAAGTGTGTGTCCTCTGTCTTCCAGGAAGATAAATCATACAAGCAACTATTTATACCACAAAAGAATCAGGAGAATGACAAGAAGTAGCACCGGGCACTGTAGGGAGGGCTCTGAAGGGTCTCAGTGAGCCTCCAGGTGTGAGACACAAGCCAGCCATCATTTGGACAGCTGTAACACAGTCAGCAGACAGGCACCCAAGACACCCAGGGACATAGAAGATTGATTCCCTCTGTCTCCCATGTCTGTTTATAGGCCCTCCTTACCAGAGTTCTTACTGGGTTGCAGGCATAGAGCTACACATGATTAGCCACCTAAAACAGAAGTGTTCTTTTCTCTATATTCTCATAGAGTTTTCCTAAAGTGCCCCAAATATAGCTAAGGGGTCTCAGTACTGCACCTAACTAAGTTGGAGGGGCTTCTAAAACAGGTGACTTCAGCCGTGCCTGTGTCTCAGGAAAAGATCTCAATACCAAGGCAAGCTCAGAGGATTGAGTCAAAGTCCTTCTTTTAGGCTAATCATATTTCAGAGCACCACACAAGCAACCAGAAGTGGATGAGATCTAGGGTGATAGCATCCCAGAAAGATTGCGTTTAGTGCTAATACATTCTCAGAAAATTGTGGTTTTATTTTCCCATGAAACCTTCATTAAGATAGTATACCTTTTCCAACATATCCCCATTCAGCAGAATGCTAGAGCTCCTTCCACTCCATGAAACAATACCCTGACAGTGATATTTCCCCTCTGGAGGTTTATACTCATCCCTTGGTCCTCAGAGTGTCTAGTAAAACTTTGCAAGCCTTGACAGTCCACCTTTTACACACTGCTTAGGTGTAGTTTTTACACACCTGTCTTAATTCTTCCATCATATTTATAAAAGATTGACTTGTTCTTTACTGTGTCCTTCACAACATTTGTCAGACTGCCTTTGCATTTGTGATTTTCCAAAATTCTTTCCCACACAATTCCTTTTTTAAAATTGAGGAATAATTCACATATCATAAAATTTGCTCTTTTAAATGTATGCTTAAATGTATGCTTCAGTGGTTTTCATACATTTACAAGGTTGAGCAACCATCACCACTATTTAATTCCAGAACATTTTCATCATGCTGCAGTTTTATTTTGATTAGATAATATAGTCTTTAGCACACTTAATGACAACTCAGCCCCTGTGATCTCTATTATTATTACTATTATTATTATTCCTATATTATTATTGTGATTCTTACATTTGGAAAAAATGTTTTGCTTTGTAGTAGATTGATGGAAGTTGATTAAAATATTGCTTGAATTATATGGCTATTATAGCTTAGTTAGAACATTTAATATCTCACTGGTCTTTACTTCAAAACAACTTGTGAAGCAATGTATATATTTTTTAAATGAAGAAGCTCACGTTTGAAAAGGCAGAGATTTGATCAAAGGGTATCTATCCATAATGTGGCTCAAGAAGGAACATTTTAAAATCTAAGTCTATGGAACAAACTGTCTTGCTATTGGTACTGACACAGAGCCTGACTAGACAACCTTCATATCCCCTTCTATCACAGTCACAGTATGATTCTATTATAAGCCTACATGAATAGCTAAGCAGTTATTACAGACAAAAATTGGAAAAGAACTGGTTAGTTGTTGAACACATCAATGGAATCTAAATTGGAGTCTTAGATTATTTTCAAAATGTATAAAATAAATGAACTCTAAGGTTCTATTATATTTTGAAATCAGAAATTCTCCAATTTGGGAGAGAAAGAGAAAATGCCCCACCAGGTTGTGTCTCTGAGTAACCTGTGAGGCTTTTGTAAATCATATGTGTATTTTTTTTTTTTTTTTTGTCCAGGGGGAATGGAGGGACTTGCCTTTATGGGTATGAATGCTTGCCTTACCAAATATGTAGGACTTGGTGGTGGTAAGTGAGAATAAGTGTCAGTGAATTCTCTTGACAACAGATAGAACTGAATTCTGGTGACAACAATAACTCTTTAATGCTGCTATTTCTTCAATTATTCCTCCTTAGATGAAACTATATCAAGAATCATAACTATGTTAAGATAAAACTAGTCCAATAAATTACTAGTATATTTCTGAAAAGGGTGATAACCCTAATATTGATATTTGAATTTGTTTCTATTTTGTTTCACCATTGAACCAATACTGAATAATCTTTTCTACTTAAAAACCTTTTTTAAAAAATAGTTTATTTAATATTTTTAGATAGAAGGGAAGGGAGAGAGGCAGAGAAGGAAAGAGACATCAATGTACGGTTGCCTTTCACCTGCCTCCAGCTACAGAGCTGGCTGGAGACCTGGCTATGTGCCCTGGCTAGGAATTGAACCAGTGATCTTTGGGTTCTCAGGCTGGCGCCTTAACCACTGTGCCACCAGCCAAGTCATTCTTTCTATTTATAAAGACATTCTTGGACCATTATCTGGTTTTCTAGTGTAGTTATGGGTTCAGTGACAAATCAAGTCCTTCCTGAGGGTATTTTCCTATGGTCCAAATAGTATAGCTCTGCATGATACCATAACTCTTACAGAATGAAATAGATCCAACTTTAACTCTTGGGAATGAAAACCAGCTCACTGAGATCATTAATTCTGTTTCCATCCTGGAAATAATAACCACATTGAAGTTGAAATACTCATCTTCAAATGTGTCCTTATATGTAAAGAATGTGTTCTATCATTCTTGATCTTTCCCCGAAAGATCAAAAAGCAGAAATTAGAGCAAAAAATGGGCATTGACTGCTGGCCTATGTCATGGCTCTGGTCTCAGTATTTAGCTCAGTGGTCTGGCAACATGACAAACACCTCAGGCTGCTGCAAACCTTGTTCAAAGTGCAATAGGCTAATCATACTCGGCTTGCATTTTCATTTGCGTTTTTACTTGTTTTATGATTGTTTGCATTAAAAACCTTTGATTGGATGTTAAATGCACTTTGCTCACATTTTATAGTCATTCAGGAAATTGTATGCCATAAACATTATATTCCAGGTACTGATTAAAACCATAACTTCTGTTTTTCTACTTCTCTCTGATTTCTTGTCTTTGGGCCATTACACTGCTAGGTATTACCTGCACCAGAAACTGCACAGGGAGAGACATTCAGCTTTATCAATTCTGCTGGTTGTTGGCATTTCTCTGTAAAATGATTTTCTTATAAAAAAGGTTTGTGATTATTTGTAGATTTCATTTACTTGTTGTATCCCAAGACCATCATTTTGGTAAAGAACTGATTATATAATTACAGCCTGACTCTAATGTTCCAAATTTCCATAGCAGAGCACAACATTTTTCAGGCAAATGTGCAAAATATCTTCAGATGGTGATTTTAGTCCTCTGAATAGTAAATGTTACCTTAGGAATTAGTTTGTAAATAAAAAATTAGGCTTTGTACTTATAAACATTTTTTTTGAAAATCAAAAATGTATCAAGAGATAAACACAATTATTTTAAAGGTCTCGGTTCATAAATGCTTATGAGCTTTACATGAAATGAAAAGGTTGGCTTTCAAGGGATATATATTTTTTAAATTATGTTTTTAAATCCTGACTTATAACCAGAAAAATAATAATAGCAAGGTAGTGTTTTCAAATGTGTTTGATGGACTGATTGTTAAATAATGCTCTCTTAGTTTTCACAAGCTTCAAGTAGAGCTCTAACTTGGAATGTATTCTAAGAAAAAAGCTGACAAATGCTACCTTTATTCTCTTCTTTCTTATTGACTTCTAGTCCAGGATTACATGTCTGACACCCTTAGAAAAACAAATGTGTGCACATGGATGGAGAAATGCATTCACCAAAGACTATTTTCTATAGAATCAGCAAGTCTCCATTCTCTCTAGTGTGTAAGTAATCATTTCTGCAGCTATCAAAAATAAATCTATGTTTATATGTGTAATTTTGGCACAACAGAGTTTTCAGAAGAGAATGCAAGTCTCTAGGGCTGAGGCTCCTGAGGATTATGATCTTTTTTTTTCAGTCTTAACATAATAGTAATACTCCTACAAAAATAAAATAATGTCAAGGAATGTTTACCAAGTATCTATTAGGTGCAGTGCATTCACAAATCACCGTACCATTTTTTCCAGGGCTCAAAATTTTAAAACTGCATTGTTGGCTGTGGTTATGCACATTCACTTCCCTAAACTGCACGACTCTCCTGCATAAACAACACTAAAATTTTGGAAGTATTACACATGAGTTAATTGTTATTGACATACATTCATTCATTCCTTCAACAAATAAAAATAGATTTTTTTTTACTATACAAGGTCTGTCTGGAAAAACTTCAGCCTTATTAATATAATGAGAACGATTTGTGACATTGGTATAACCTGGAAGCCAAGGAGAGTGACCAGGATGTGCATGTGTGAATAATGATGACTTCACTGTATCAGTCAGTGGGGGGAGCAGATGCTTTTGAGTGAGCATGTGGACTGTGTGGCTGTCCCATTCAAAATGACTGAGCAAGTAGAGCAACAAATATGTATTAAACTTTGCATTAAGCTTGAATATTATCCCCATGGAAACTATTAGGATGATTCAGAAGGCCACAGCTATGGGCAACTGGTCATTGGCAGCTTCATCACAACAACATACCTGCTCATGCATCAGGCTCTGAGCAGAGTATTTTGGTGAAACACCAAATCACCCAGGTGACTCTGCCACCCTACAGCCCAGTCACAACTTTGGCTTTTCCCAACAGTAAAATCACCTTTGAAAGGGAAGAGATTTCAGATGGTTGATGCGATTGAGGGAAATATGAACGGGCTGCTGATGGTGATTGAGAGAACTGTGTGAGGTCTCAAGGTGCCTACTTTGAGGGGGTCTGAGCCATTATTGTCCTATGTATAACATTTCTTGTATCTTGTATCTTCTTCAATAAATGTCTCTACTTTCCACATTACATGGCTGGATAGGTTCTGGACAGATGTTATCCTTCCTAACATTCTGCTACGTTTGGGATAAACAATAGTTAACCAAACAGATGGCATTGGTGCTATTTTCAAGCTTAAGTCTCTCATTATTTTTTATACATTAAAACTTGTATTAGCATGTAAAGTATGCGAAGTGTCAAGAAAGAAAAGAGCAGGGTGTTACAAGAGGCAATGAGTGATTAGGGAAAGTCCCTTTGAGGAGCTTGTAGATGTGAAGAAATCAATAATGAGAGCATGAGTTATTCAGGCAAAGGAAATAGTGGCTCCATGAAAGGAAATAAGTATGTATAAAAGCATGCTTTTATGTACAAATGCAGATTTAGGTGTAAACATATTGACTTATTATAGAGATGCATACATTATATATGAACTTATGTAGGTATTATCTGGAAAGTTTATCATAAAGATAAAATTAGGTTATTACAGTATTCATAAAAATCCTAAATATAACATTTGTACAAATAAAGCAATTGGAAAATAGATCGCTAAGCACAGTTTTAAAATCTTCCTATCTAAAAGTGGAAAATTATTGATAAACATGTAGAAACTTACAGTATATATTTTGACATTCACCTAAGTGCTTGTTCTTGGGCTTCATTCATCAATGTGCTTTATGAAATATAATAAATAAAGGCTTTCTAAATCAACAGGGACTTGCCACATTTTCCAAAAGTCATTTACTTCTACAATGTCAAAAAATGATTCATCATCATATGCTTATGTTTCAAAGCTAATGTAACACATTTTGTTTCTTTGTGTGGTAGAATGTCTTATTAACTTATTTCTCTAGAGAGCCCTTTCATCTCAAGATACAGTAAGTGTTCTCCATATACTTTTTGCCTTAGAAAGTACTTTGACTTTTCAAGTGAAATCACTTGACTAGTTTTTCAAGTATCTTCCACAAATTGGTGGAAAAAAAGAAAATTCACCTTTTCCCTTTTTTATCTCTCTGTTCACATAGAAGAGCAAATGAGCAAGGTTCAATGTTTGAGTCCCTAAAAGACAGTTTTTTAGCCAATGAACAAGTCACTTGAACCAAGAGCAAGATTTCTTCACCCAATTCTTCTCCTGAAAATATTTTAGGAGAAGTGAAAATATTAATTTTTTCTGAAATTTGGTCAAGAATTTTGAAGCTAAAAACACTCAGATTGTCCAAATCTAAATAATTCATAAACATTTTGAACCTCTCCAGACCAGTTACCACTGAGGGTTTCCTGAGGTTATCCCTCCTCATGTTGACCTAGAAAAGCCAGAGGATATTTTGAAGAGACATGTGGATTCTGATAACAGAGTAAACACAGCCTGAGAGAGAAATATCTGGAGAAAGTTATTAGCTATCTAACAAAAACAACAACAACAAATGCTCTTGCTCTCTCTTCCCCACTCACCCTAGCCTTTTCTTACCATGAATGTACCCTGTTCTGTCCTGTCTCAGGATCTAGCTGTTTCTGCTCTCTGGTTAGCTTTTCCTTGATTCCCAACATCTAATAATTGACCCTCTACACTTTGGGTGGAAAACAACTTGAGAACTTTAGGACAGAGCTGGTCATTGAATCTGCTAAGCAAAAAACAAACAAACAAACAAATTAAAACCTATTTTAAAGCTAAGATTGATTAGTGAATACCCAATGGGTACAAAAGACACTCACTGAAACTCTGTAACTGACAAGAGTTGAAAAGCCAGTGCCGTATAGAAAGGCTACATCTTAGCTGTTCAACAATATTCTTTAGTGGACTGGGTTATCTATGATAAATCTTTAATTATTAAATATCACAACAAGATTAATATGCTGGGATCTCATATCCCACTTACACATTTCCCCTGACAAGCATGCCCACTCTTTCAAAAGGAACACAAATCAAATGTAGCTGAGAAGATAAAAATACAATGAAAAATTAATCACAAATATCATTCCAAGGCCAATGGGAGCCATATCTAACTTATTTGCTGTTTCATTGTCAGTCCTAGGGCTTCCCAAATGAGTATGAATATTCAAGAAGGGCTGCATTTTTCAGCAGATGCATGATGATGATGGTGATGGTGATGGTGATGGTGATGGTGATAATAACCAATCTTCTTAAATACTTGTATGCCAGGCACTCCTCCTAAGCAGTTTATATTTATTAGGATATACGACTTCCATTTATTTGATGAGCTTCTAAGGGTTTGCTCCAAACCACATGTCTAATAGACATCCAAACTGTGATCTGGTCTCAAGTAACCTGGCTCCAGGTTTTGTGTGCTTAAAACCAATAACTTTGTGCCTCTCAGAAGGGGTCCAGAAGCTAAAATGAATTTGCATTTTAGATGTGATAATAGTGGGACTCCTGGGAAGAAAAAGATGCTAACATTCTTGCTATTGTATATACCTAGAAATGTATTGATTACTTTTAAAAACGTCACTCATTTAATATTCACAATATATCTACTGTTAGCCTTCCAATAATCAAACTGAGAACATCTGACCCTCAAAGCAAGTAGGTAACTTCTTTAAAGTCACAGAGCTAAAATATCTAGTAACATTCAACCCAAGCCTCTCTCTTCCAAACTAATACTTTTCAACCACAGTGTACTACCTGTTTTTGTATACTTTTCAAGATCCTTGGAAGTGCAAGAGACCACGTAAGAGTATCCTAGGGCCTCTAAACCCTTAACAATTTTATGAGGCTTTGAATACAGACAAACTGCCAAGATGGGGAAGGCAGAGCCCAGCAACTCTTCTTTTATGGGCATAAAGTTAGACCAGGTGTTTAACATTATTTAGTAGGCTAAATCTTTCTCTGCACTGGATCCAGAGCAAATGTTCTCATACTTCAGGATCCTGGAGAACACAAATGGAAGCACAATATCCTTTTGGTTTCATTATAATTCTGGACGTCACCAAATGCTCAGAGACTGTAGAATGAAGATGCTCTTAGAGAAAGGGCCAGTGTCATTTCTCTCTCTCCCTTGTCTGTATTCCCCAGTATCTGCTATTTTCCCTCAGCTGCAGTTTTCTTTAAGTCATTTTTAGTATTAGTTGTCATTTTCGAAAGATGTGCCTCAACCTTTCAATCAAATCCAATAGAGTATCCATCATCATAAGAAAGTAGTTTCCCAATAGTGCTAGGCCTAATATTTAGAAATATTAATAACTTTTCAGCAGATTAAGTCTTCCAAATCAATAATCAAGTAAAAATGGATCTGAATTTTATAACCAGTTTGCTTGCATTAAGAAAATCAATTTGTATATAGTGTTGTGATATGAAGCCAATGGTCTAGAAGAAATAAAATAAGCCATAATTAACTATATCTTACATCAAATAAAAATAATTTAACAGTTAAAGTGTCTAAAATGTTAAAGTTGAACGGACCTAATTAAAATATTTTTGTTGTAATTTCTAAACTTTCTTAGTTAACTTTCCAGGTTATGAATAGAAATACTAATGTTAGTATTATTTCTTTTTTCCATCTCATTTAACCCTGCTTAATAGGGTGAGCATTTCAGACCCTTTTAATGCCTTCTTCCCAAGCATATTCAGGGTCTTTTATTCATAAATAAATATTCTTATAATTGTTTAATTTTGATTGCATTCATTTGAAATTAGCCATTGTCAGCTTCTCTTTCTCCCTCAGCTTGTAAGCATGGATCTAGTTTTTAATAATATCATTTCTATTTTGAGCAATTTCATCCAAGGTACTGCCAAAGAAGGCCAGCTTTGGGTAAATACTTCATGCTAGAAATCATAAAGAAAATACCCATGATGCCCTGAAAAATAAACAGAGAAAAAGTGGAAATATTTCTCCTCAAACAGTATACTTTGATGTTGATAAAGAGAAGAGGAATATTTATTATGGGCTCTGGCTGCACTCCAATTTACAACTAACAAGGAACAATCTATGATTCATTCACATGATTCAACTATTACACTTAATTATAAGAGATGGGGGAATCATTTGGCTTTGAGCCAAGATGCAACAAATCACAACTGGTTTGGTGATATTAAGCTTTTCATTAGCTTTCCTAGTCAAAAATTGAATTATTTTATATTACTTTGAAAAATAATACAATGTCCTGCTCTAATAAACTCTATCACCTGCTCTTTTACAATTTGTACCCCAACAATGCCATAAGAAGAAATTATGAAAATATTTTTAAGTATATTTTACTGATTATGCTATTACAGTTGTCCCATTTTTCCTCTTTGTACCCCTCCACTTGGTACCTGCCTTCTCTCCAGCAATCTCTCACCCCTTACTTCATGATGCATATAAGTTCTTTGGCTTCTCTATTTACTTTATTATTCTTAGTGTCCCCCTGTCTATTTTGTACCTACTGATTATGCTTCTTAATCTCTGAACCTTTTCCCCCATCTCCCACTTTCCTCTCCCAGTTGACAACCCTCCAAATGATCTCCATATCTATAGTTATCTTGAAAGTTTTATAAATTTATCTTATGAACTTAAATGCTATCTTAGCATTTTATTCTTCTTTATAATGAATTTTTACTTATCATTAACTTAAAACAGAATAATGCTCAATCTACATTATAAAAGCTGAACTATTTCAATACATTTCCCTAACAAATGGCTATACTGACATTAACACAGACCACCAAAATGCACTGGTTATAGAAGATGTATGATTAATGCATACAATATATTATTATTGGTAACTAAAAAGTAGGCAATACTCACATTCTCTAAATAAACAAACACACTCTCACACAAAACAGACATGAATAATTATTCCAAAAATAACCCTTTACCATCAAAAACACAGATTTATCCATTCCAGAAACACAGATTAATTGTAATTCAGCTTAGTTTTTTGAAAAACATGTATTTTTTACTTTCTAAAAAAAATATCCCTCCTTTTCATCCTCTTGCTAGTGAAAACTCTACTAGGAATTTAAATAGTATCAAACTGCCCCATCCCACAGTCTATCCAGCTGAAAGTTATATGAGGAGTATTTCTCATTCATTACTTCATTAGCCATCTTTTAAATTATGAAATAGATTATTAGGGGTTCTAAAAATCCACTATCATCATTTAACTTTTTACTGTACTTAGAAATATTCAATAACAATGATGTCACATGTTGCTTTCTAGGGAATACTTTTTTCCTTTCCCAAGTATGAAAATGATTAATTTCTTTAAAAAGAAGACAAAATACCTATTACCTACCTACCTATCTTCCTAGCTATAGTCAATATACAATATACAATATTACAGAGCTGAATCTGATAAACTAATACTGAAATGGCCAAAACTTATAAAAGTAGAATAAAAATAACTGGAGAAAATGCCAGTGTAAAAGGATCTTGGTGGTCTAGGTAGTTTATGCTTCAGTTATTAATAATGTTGATAACAATATTAACAGCAACCTTTATCTGTCAGTGAATACTTCCTATTTTCCCATTTTGTCTTTAGCACTTTATATCTTTAATATAGCACTGAACACAGTTCTAGTCTGTCATGGTCACAAAATAAATATTTATTGAATATTGATTTAATTCTTACAATTCTGATTGGCAGATGATAACAAAACTGAGACATAAAAATGTTTAGTCAATTGCCTAAAGTCACTCTACTAATCAGGTGATGAACCAAGACTTGAATCCAGATCCATTCATTTGAACTACTATTGTGCTATATCGCCTTTGGAGGAAGAATTTCTAGAAATAGGTCATTCCCAGTGAAGAAATCTGTTTCACTATATAAAAGATGATAGCCAAGCACCTATCTGACTTTATAAAATTAGAATTTCTTTATACCAAAGTCAGTGAAATGAAGTACCCACACACATACACAAATCCCAAATCCACAGGACAATATATATTATCATTGTTACAATTGATGTAATTTTCATACTCCTTACCCTTTCAATAGCATATGAATGAGTAACTCACTATGATAAAAACAGCTGCTGCATGTAGTGCCACTTATTATACAGCAGCCCCTTGTGGACATTATATAATAACTGATTTCATCTTTGTAACTCTGAGGTTACTATTATTTTGATTACTTAACACTTAACAGATAAGAAAATGCAGCACAGAATGACACAGACACTAAGTGTGGATCCAGGACTCAAGCTTGTTGCTTTCTGACTTCAGATGCCATTTATTACCATGCTGGGTGTATACCAACATTACTGTGATGTTTCAAAATTAGGCAATCTATTAATAAGGATCATTGGGCTAAATGAGGAAAATAACATAAATCATTACTATAGATTCTGTAAAGATATTTCATAAACCCAATACCAATTTTAATTTTTATAAAATTTACTTAGTATGGTAGAGATAGAAAAATATTCCTTGACATGATGAAATCAAATCTTAAATCAACTGCCAACAACATAACTAACACTGAAAGCATTCCCAATAAAATAAGAAATACATTTTTATATTACCACCCTTCTGTTTTAATTTTGCTTTAAACATGTCAATCAATGCAGTATGACAGGAAAGGGAAATAGTTTAAATTACTGGAGGAAAAGGAAGACAATCATGCACTGCTTCTAAATGGGAAACTACACTGTGAAATGAAAAAAGTGGTATTTTAAGTGACATAAAGGTGCCAATCTTCTGAAAACTCTTCTAAGAATATGTCAAATATAAATGCATATATCCTCATAAGGCATAGTAAAATATGTTCAGTAAAATACACTAGACTAGAAAATTAAAACATAAGTTTAAGAATATGAATATTTTACCCAGGCTGGTGTGGCTCAGTAGATTGGCACCTGCCTGTGAACCCAAAGGTTGCTGGTTCAATTCCCCAGTCAGGATACATAACCAGGTTGCAGGCAAGGTCTCTGGCCAGTTAGATAGCTGGAGGCAGGTGAAAGGCAACATACAATGATGCTTCTCTCCCTTTCTTCCTCCCACCCTGCCCTTCTCTCTAAAAATAATGAATAAAAAATTTAAAAATGTATATGAACATTTGTTGGCAAATTATTTGAAATGTTGACTCTGGATGATGGGTACATTAAAAGTCTATTAAGTTATTTTCTCTATTTGTGCTACAAAAATTTCATAATAAAAAGAATGAACAATGAATTGATAGGCTCAGAATCAATGAAACTACAGTTTTTGTCCCTAACTAAATTTATGACCTTGAACAAATTAGTTAACTGTTCTGTTGTTTCAGTTTCCTCATTTAAACACCTTTATTTTCTAGGTCATTCTTTTATATAATTCTATTATATTCCACAATAGCCTTCCTAATGTTTATATATCTTGATATATTTTAATTTATAATGGTTCAATTTGTGAGAACCATTGTTGTGTAATATATGGACAGTTTAGCAAAACAAAAAACAGAATCAAACCAAAAAAAGGCATTGCTATAATTTCTAAATAGCATGTTCTGCCTGTTGCTTTGAGGTTTAAAATTGTTTCTTAACTTTTAAAAAAGAAAGATAATACAGGGAGAAAAAAAAATTGAATCTGATTTTTAGCAGGACGCTTAGGTGCCCTGACAATATTTACTGCAATAGAAAGTGGTGCGGACCCTACACCCCCAGCTGATGTTTCCATCAAACTGCACCAACTTTCACTTTGGTCAAGGATAGAGAACTACACTGACCTAGTATAAATGTATCCAGGGAACAATTTTTCACTTTTATTTGTAGAGTAGGTTTATTTTTACTTACTGATAACATACAGAAAGGCATTTCTTGGTTTTCTGCTATATATTTTATATATAACTGATAAAAAAAATTAGAACACAAAATAATAATATATTCAGAATTATATTGAAAATGGTTTTGATATAGGAGTATACTTCTACAACATTGATGCAGTTAACAAATCCACGCTTACTATGTAAGGGAAGCTGTATTCGGCATAAGGGAAATGCCTGGCAATATGGGTGTTCCTTATCTTTCATGTCAAGCTAAGGCAGGTGTTTAATGCAAGCAACAAGGAGAACATGGGGAAAGGCAATAATCTTTACTGAGAGAATCTAGTATCCCTCCACACTTAGAAACAAAGATGCCAAGGAAGCAGACCCCTTAATTTGCATAAACTTAACAAAAAAATATAATTTCAAGTCTAATTCTTTTTTTAAAGTGTATATGTCGGGGGGTATGCAAACTAAGGCCCTAGGAAATACAGAATTGATAGAAGTTGGTACCTGAGTGGAGGGACCAATTCTAGTATCTCTTCGGTCTTGGTTTTCCATGATTGGATAATAGTGTTTACCAAATATAATTCAACATTACAACTAAGTGGATATTTTCCTCCAAAGTTTTAATTTAGAATATAAAACATGTCTTAACTTCTTCATATTACTAGTCATCAAAATTTTCTATTATTCCCCTACTGATAGTTTAAGAGATTGCTTTATAAACTAAGTTTCCTTGTAAAATATCAGTACTCTAGAGACAGAGAACAGACTGACAGCTGTCAGAGGGGAAGGGGGTTGGGGCACTGGTAAAGGGATTAAGCAAAAGCAAACAAACAAACAAAAAATTACCACCTCATAGACACAGAGTATGGTGATGACCATTACCAGAGAGGAAGGGGAGTTAGGTAGGTAGAAGAGGGTAAAAGGGAAATAAATGGTGATGGAAGAAATAGAAAATATCAATTCTCTAAAAGAGAATCCTCTGGGTCTACTTTTTTTTTTTTTTTTTCAATGCTTAGAATGCTGATAGCCTTCTTTTAGGTATAATGCTTTATTTCATATAATTTGCTCAGGTTACTTAAAACTTTAAATTGCAAACAATTATTTATTTTGGAGAACAGAAACAGGAGATGTATAGGGTCTCCCTTGGTCCATTACTTTAGATTGTCCTATGATGCACCAGGAGGCAACTGATCAAAGAAATGGCAAGATCTTTGACACCAACCGCATGCTACTGAACACTGACTGCAAATAGGACATATTAAAATCACATACATCTTAGTATAGGACAGAGGTCTTAAGCCAAACTCTCTCCTCATTCAGGAAGCTGTCCTAAAATGTCTCTGACAGGCCCTGGCTGGTGACTCAGTGGATAGGCGCTAGCCTGTGAACCTAAAGATCGCTGTTTCGATTCCCAGGGCACTTAACCAGACTGCAGGCCAGGTCTCCCGCCAGCCAGGTCCACAGCTGGAGGCAGGTGAAAGGCAACCATACATTGATGTTTCCCTCCCTTTCTTCCTCCCTCCCTGTCCTTCTCTCTGAAAATAATGAATAAAATATTTAAAAATAATAATAATAAAATATCTTTGACAAAGGACACTTAAACTCTTCCTGAAACATGCCAGTGTATTACTACTTCTCATTTTAGAAAATTTTTTTGAACCAAAAGTTTCTTCTCTTTAATGTATCCGCAGTACAAATCAATATAGTGTATAATCTGTACCCTTTTCTCATCTGACAACATTCCACCTTTTAAAAACCAGTTATCTAGTCTACCTTTTTCCAAAATGAGCTCAAGTCTTCTGCAGAATGGTTTTCTGCTTTTTAACTATTAATCATGAAGAGACATTTCTCTAACCATTCACCCTTCAGATATCCAATTTGTTAACAAACTTAGATTCTAAAAAACCTTAACACAATACATTGAATTAAATGTAATGCATAAGATGGGTACTAAACAGTGTACCATTTCCCTTAATAAAGGCATTATTCTTCCATCAATAGTGTCTAGGTTTTTTAATAGGCACACGCATTAGCTGTAAATCTCAGCTTTTAGTCAACTAAAATTCTTAGCCCTTTTTATGCTATTCATTGGCAAGCTATCTTCTCTGTATTTGCTCCTATGGATTTGGAAATGCAATTACTGGACTTGAACCATCTCCTCCAGGCATCCCATGCATTCTGCTTTCACTCAAACCTTTGTTTATCATATCAAATACTCTCTTGCAGCTCTACTGTTTGAAGAAAACTAATAGGCTTATCTATCTTGGGCTTAATCTTTCCCAGCCTCATATTACTCCTCCTAGTGTATCTTTTTAACTGATGGAAAGACAAAATCACAACAGGAGTCAAACAATGCAGTCTTCTCTTTTTATCTGTCTTTATGTTCTGTTACTTAAGCAGATCCCTCCCTATTCTATAATTCAAAAAGACACATCTGGTTAACCTGTTTTACTCAAAATACACAATAAACTCTTAAAACTTGCCAATGTGAAAACAAATTACCAGATTAAAACACACCAAAAACTCGAATAGACACATCCCAAAGAACATACACAGATGGCAAATAGGAATATAAAAAAGGTGATAAAAGTCTTATGTCATTAGGGTACTACTGCATATCAAAAGAATAGTGCAGTGCTACCACACACCTCATAGAATGTCAAAAATCTAAAATGCTACCACCACCAGATCATGTCAAGGATGTGGGGTCACAGGAGCTCTCATGCATGGTTGTGGGAATGCGAAATGGCATAGCCACTTTGGTAGATAGTTTGACAGTTTCTTACAAAACTAAACAGATTCTTACCATGCAAGACAGCAATTGTGCTTTTTGGTATTTAACCAAATAAACTGGAAACTTATCCACACAAAAACCTACACACAAATGTTTACAGCAGCTTTATTTAAAATTGCCAAAAACTTGGAAGCAACCAAAATGTTCTTCAGTAAGTGAATGGATAAATTGCCATGCAGCAAGACAGTGATGTATTATTCAGTGCTAAAAAGAAATAAACTATATTCTTTTCTTCATAAGCCATGGAAGAATCTTAAATTCATATTAGTGACTGATAGAAATCAATCTGAAAAGCTGCATACTATATTATATGACATTTTGGAAAGGATAAAATTTTACAGGCAGTAAAAGGATCAGTGTTGCCAGAAGTTGGAGGTGAGGAGAAGATAAGTGGAGCACAAAGGATTTTTAAGGCAATGAAACTACTCTGCATGATATAATAGTGTATGTGTGTTGTTACATTTCTCAAAACCCTTAGAATGTACAACATCAAGAGTTAATCCTAATGTAAAGAGCAGATGAGAAAGCTTTGTACCTTTCATTCAATTTTGCTGTAAACCTAAAAGCTCTCTAGAAAATAAAGTCTGTTTATATATACTGATTACAAAAGCAAAAGTACAGTGGGATCACAGAACAAACGAACTTCTAAGGGTACCCAGGAATTCACTCAAGCTGAGATAATACTAATACGAATCAATATCCCTTGAGCACTAACTCTCATCTTGGCACAGGCAAAGCAGTTGATGTGCATTTTCTCATTTCATCCCCACAACCACCCAGTAAAGGAAGTACTGTTATTATCTCCATTTTGTTTATGGCCTGAGACTTATGGTCAATAACCTTCTCAAGCTCATACAACTAGTGAGAAGTATAAGCAAGATATGAATCCAGGCCTGTCTGACTGCACAGCCTGGGATTAATCATGACCTTATGCCACCTGTCTTGAAGAAAAAGTAGAAATCAGGAGGACAAACACCAAAGGAAGAGCGAAACAGGTGGAAAAATTCAGATTTGTTTCTGGAAATTTTGCAACCTATGACAGATTCATGCCTCATTTATTTTTATTTAATATGTCTTCAGAATGACTATGGCATTACCAATATGAACAAGGGTAAAAGTCTTTGCTACATAAAAATTATATACACATACATATTAATATTCAATGTATAAGCTTATAAGCAATCTGTCCTTTTAAGCATAAGGAGAAATAATTTTTACAGAATCAATCTTGGGGCTAGGCAATTATATTTGCTATCTTTTACATTTTTTTTTCTAATTGATTTTGAACCTTTACAAATGTGCCTGAAGACAGAGCTTAAAATATCCTGAGGTTTAAACTCTCTTCTGAGTTGTGATTAATAATTTTTAATACAAGACAAGTACATTGCAGACTAAAGGAATAACTACTGGTACTTCTTGCTGGGATGCTGCAAAACACTACACAATTTTTGTTGATCTTCTTGCTTGACTACAGCAATTGAAGTTTATTGGAAAGATTTATGATACAGTATCACAGGCTCTAATAAATGACTTTGGGATGCTGGGAAAACTCACTGAAGTTAAAATTATTATTTGAACCACACAGGGGTAATTAGAAACAGAACCTATAGTGTAAAGTCAGCAGTGAGAAACACAGTAAGTTACCAGTTACAGGCTTTGTCTATCTTTGAGGAAGGCAGTAAGAAAACATTTGTAATGAAACGAAATTGTACATTCAAGTATGCAAGTCAAAGATTAGATTTAGAAAGCATGTCCCAAACTATCTGGAGATTTTGATGGGGTCAGATCACTACCAAAAAAGGACACTTCAGAGGGCTTCTCATAATTGCTTTGCATATTTTTAAAGGGAGTGGAGTGCTTGAATATCTGCAGATGTGGAGGTTTAATAAAGCAACAATAAAAACCCTCTGCTTCTTCCCCCATCTCCTCTTCTGAAGAACAGACAATATTCTCCTTTCCCAAGCCACCTCCTGGAAACTGCATTTCTAAATACTTTCAGGCAACTCAACAACCATTTAAAACAGTTTGTAGGAATGTAACAGCCTTTTCTTAAATACAAGACTGTTCTAATACCATTGATTAAGGCTAGCTTTCCTTCAATATCTCTGCTTTGGTGTTATTCTTTTCCTGTGGTGCATCCTATCAGACGAGAATCTAAAAATTCCTGCACCTTTCTGGCACTGAACATCAGGTAGAAGGAGGCAGGGACGCCAACAGAAGCTTACTGTCTTCATGATTTTTCTGAATGGAGTCACACAAATAGCAGAAATTGCCTCTGTGCATGCGTGTTTAATGTATGTGTGCATGAAAAGTCTTAGAAATAAAGGGAGAAGTAGGCATTTTCAAAATGTTTGGTTGTGCTGGTTTTCATCAGAATCTGTTTGTACAAGAAAATAAGAACTGAAAGCAGATGCACATCAAAACATTTTCAGCCTCTATCCTCTTGCTTTCAAATTGAAAATTGAGGACCGTAAAACAACAAACACCCATTAGCTGTACATAGTTCCTTTATTCAGTAAAATCTCCACGTTGTGTAAAATGAAGACAAGTTTTAAATGACAAAATTATTAGGGGATCCCATGAAAATTCTATAACCCACAGACAAGGAATGCAGGTAATAAAGAGAGCCAGGAGGGAGATTTTTTCAACATCCTGCTCCTAAATCCTTAATTTAAATAGAAGCATAAACTGTGAATATGCAAGGGGAATATTTGTGTGTATGCAGCATACATTTAAGTCTGAAAGGTAAACAGAAGTGTTTAAAAACATGTCTTTAATAAAGCATATAATATAGGCTTGACAAAGCAAAGTAGAGATACATTCTATGCACAGGTATTCCATGATGAGACCTTCTTCCAAAAATGGTTTCTTGCCACATGGCCCAGAGAGAACAATCTGCTTTAGATAATATTATAAGCAACGGCACACAACCACCCAAAGAGTATCAACGAGTACTTCTCACCCATTCAGGGAGCTATGAAGCCTCAGGCTGTCAAGGAAAAAAGTTTTTTTCCACCGTAATATTTGAAGGTTGTGACAAAAATATAAAACATACACTTGCTGGCATTCCTTCTGTGAAAAATACCAGAATTGGTCTAGGGCTCCTATGGCTAAGACATTTAATGTAATTACTTTCTTATGGTATTGTTTGGACTCTCCAGCACTGGCAGGGTTTTTGTTATAAGTCTACATGGGAAAGTAATTAAATAAAGACCTAGGTTTTCACCTTCTATTGTAGGAACGCTGCATTAGGCCAGCCACCTTCCAAAAGAATGACTGTGGTTTTAGCAAATTTACCTGAAGGTCATGGTCTTTCTGGGGAAATGCACAAGTCAGTCTTGTGTTACACATACGAAAATGTGTCCCCTCAATAAGAATACTGAAAAAAGAAGATTGTAAAGCAGGGCTTCTCCAAGTTTGAGAGTCATCTGGTATCTTATTAAAAAGGAGATTCTGATTGAGTGGATCTGGGAAGGTCCTGAGGCTACAAATTTCTCACAGTCTTTAAGTTATGCTCATACTGCTAAACTGCAGACCATACCCTGAGTAGCCATATATAATGTATTTAGAAGTTGAGGGATAGGATGGGTCTAGTTAAGAAATCTTTAAATCATGTGAGTGTGAATTATATGGTAGTTTTTCTCCCCCTTGTTATAGTTGCCTTGAGCAAAGGTTATAGGCTGGGCATATTCAGTACTTTTTATTTAGGCCAAAATTGGAATAGCAATTTGACTACGACACTTTAATTGTTGGATCTTTCAGTGGCAGAAAAATTTCAAGGAAGTCTATTTCTTCTAAGTAATATTTTCCTTCGTCCAGTTTTTAAAAGTAAAAACAGAGAACATGGCTCTGTGTTTGATTTTGTTTTCTTTAAATTTAAAAGCCGACTTGGTAACTCCCCTTAGAAGCTATAGTAGTGAACCTGCTCAGCTACTGGTTTCATGAAATCTGGGGATCTCTATAGGTTTAAAGTCACCCATTTACTCAGAGATGCAGCTTTCACTTCTATTGGCTGTAAAAGGAGCCATGGTATAATCAAGGCCAGATATTGGTCAAATTTTCTTGGAACGTTAAGCCTGGAATACATTTTATTTCACCAGTAGGAGGATTTCTTTGCACATAAATCTGCATTATCCCCACTTAAAGCCAGGCTAATTTTTTAGGGGACAAGGCACTGTTCATCTCAAAAAGGCACAATATCTGTATGCTTGTCAGTAGCCTTTTAATTGGTCTTGCAGACTTTCTGCTAACCTTTAGATTGCTATTTACCAGACTGTAGGCTCAGAATGGATGCCTCTTTCCTCTGTGACACTAAGAGCTGTCGCGATCCATATCCAAATTCTCCCACAGAGTAATCTGAAATTTAGCATAGGAGAAGCAGCCACAGCAACATCTTATTTTTAAATTGTGGTTGTTCAGAATTTCTAAATACTATGTGATTCTTCTTTTCTTTTTGGAAGCCTGCATATGTTGAAAATCATTTTTTTTAAAGAGAAGGATAAAACAATAAAAATTTATTGATTTTCTTTATGGGATCCTTTTTTTTTTTGATAAATATAAGAAGAAACACTTTAAGGCCTTTTATGCAGCAAATGTAAGCTGAAGTCACAATTAGCCTTCTGAAAAATCCCCAGAGACATTGCAGGTTTCCGCTCATCTCTCTTGGTCTTTTATTTAACTTATTCTTGTCATGTGTGAAGCCTGTGGCAGGGATTAGAGATGCAAATCTTACAGGAAAGCAAAGAAAGGTTGAAAAAGGAGGTTCATTTTTTGAAAGGAAAACAAAGAAAGGTTGAAAGAGAAGGCTCATTTTTTAAAAATCTACCATTTTTTTAAATGTATTTTTATTCTATTTTTTCCATTACCAATCAAAACACTGTTGTCCATGTCAAACACACTACCATTTGAATGTAAAATACAGAAAGTATGTATTCCAGGTTGAGTAGAAAATAAAGTGAAAGAGTATAATCCTACCTCAAGATGCTCAAGAGATTCTGTTTCAAAATTCTAATTCAGCTAATAAGGCAAAAGATAGTAACGTATATGGAGGTATATGAGGTCTGTCCTGAAAGTATCGGCCACACAACCTATTTTAGTTATATTGACATTGGCTCGATAATTTTGGAACAGACTACTATAGATACATCGATATAGATATATATTTATATAGATATCCATATACAATTTTTAGTTCATATACTCATCCTCACAACTGTCACCAAACCAATCTGGTTTAGTGTCATTTACTTTTATTTGCTTGATTCATTTTTATATTTCAATTTTTCTCTTTTTTAACTTTTCCACCAGCATTCAAGAAGGATGAGCGAAAATATGTGTTTACATAAGTATAGCAAAAAGGCACTATCTTGCATTTTTTAGAAACATGTTTTTGTTTCAGTGAAAGAAGGAATCTGTTATACTTTTAACATGTGCACCCACTTAGTTCCTCCGGATTCCATCAGATGTTCTGGTTGGAGCAGCTGTTAAGAGATTCCTGTTTTATTGTTGATCAAGGAGCCAATTACAAAATATAAAGAGCAAACAAAAAGATAATTTAATACTATGCTTAAATTATTGTCACTTAAATATAACCTTACTACATTCTGATTTGTAGAATTTTTCAAACAAAATATATATGTGATGAAGGAAAATAATAAAATCTCGTACATTACTATATATATGTATCTTTTTGAAATATGATTCAGACACTCTGGAAAATGTTAAAGGACTCAAATATACACACATGAACACACACATATGGGTAAGGTAGAAGCTATGCCTGTGAACCAGATACAAACAATACTGTTTACAATTTATTTAGAATAAACATATTCATTTTAATTCATCCTCATAACTTTTTAAAAATAATTGCCTTTTCAAATAGGTACTCTGTTATGTTATGAAGGTATATGCTATCTATATGTGAGAAGGAAATATAAACATCACCATCTTTGGTTGTTATTTAAATATGCACGTGTATTTTGTTAAAAGTTACCTAACTTAATGAAACCATTGAATTTATTGATTTGCTAATAATACACACTATTTTCCTTAAAAATTGTTTCCTTTTGGAAATTTGCTATAACACTGATTCAGTGTAAGTTATGAAAAACTAGTCTTTTCATATATATATATATATATATATATATATATATATATATATATATATATTTCTTTTTAAGTATTTTCTTTATTATTTCCAGCGAGAGGGGGAGTGAGAGAGGCAGAGAGGGAGAGGAACATCAGTGTATGATTGCCTTTCACCTGCCTCCAGCTACAGAACTGCTGGAGACCAGGCTTGCAACCTGGTTATGTTCCCTGACTGGGGAATTGAACCAGCGACTATTGGGTTCACAGGCTGGTGCCCTATCTTCTGAGCCACCAGCCAGGTATTCATATATTGTTAAACAAAACCTTTTACTGTGGTAATTTATCACTGATGCTACAAATCCTTTATATCCACAAAATCTTTTTAAAGAAATTTCAAGTAAGCCACTGATCATTTCAGATCACTGACTTAGTGTAGCTTTAACACTTCAAGCTTGATGCTTGAACTTAGAGTGTGATAATAACAGGAATTAACATTTATTAAGCGTTTAAGTCACAAAGAATTTAGCAAAGATCATACAGCTAGCCAGTGATAGAACTCAGATTAAAACATTTGTTTTATCTCTACATATCTTAACCACTGCATTGTACAACTCACAACAAAATCTTCTTATCCATGAGAGTATAATGCGAGGTGCAAAACTGAGAGGTATAGATTATGTCTTTCAACATAATAAAGCATAAGGAAGAAACATCCTTATGCTTTATTGTTAAGACTTACTGAGACTGAGTCGCTGATGTACTTAAAGCAAGTATGAAGTAAACCACACAATCTAGACTTTTCCTAAAGATTGTCAAAGGTCAATATGGGCCATTTACAATGCAATATGAAACAACATGGGACAACAATGAAGACATACCTATTACGTAAACAAAGCCTGCAAAGTCAGTTTTCATTAGAAAATCTCAAGTCTTTGTAGAAGAGAAGTACAGTCACTGAACTTTCATTAAAAAGTCTGCCGAACACAAGTGAAGACAGTCCTTCAAGTCCAGACAGACAAGCTGCACAAGAGCACATACATTTGCTGTTTAAATAATTCTTTAAAAAATTCCGCTTGTTTACCAAAATCTATTCACACTTGTTGAGAGGCCTCTTTCTTCACTTAATCTGAATGTGACAATGAATCCAAGTACCTTCTCTTCTGTTACCAGATGTGATAATGGAGAAGCTCAGCTCCTCTCCAGAGGCTGGAGGACATCTTTTCAGTGCTCTCAGAGAGGAAAGACTAATTTTTCTGACTAAAATCCCTCCCTGAGGATTGGTATTAATGAGGTCCTCAGCAATGCTTGACACTTCACTATGCTAATTATTTCACACTGGCTGGCAAGAAGATTTTTCCAGTGTCCTGTACTAAAGAGATCACCCCCATGAACTGTAATCTTTTCCCCACTTGATATTTTCACAAAACATGGAGCTTTGTTCTTTGTGTTTGGCTGTTGTGAAGACATTTTAATCTCATCTGACAGAACCTGATCAAATGGAAGAAGTGTGCACAGAAACAACTAGCAGCAGATTGTTTGTTCCGGATGTGTTCCCCGGTACTTGTTAGGGCAATGATTTATTTCCAATTCCCAGAGACAGCATCCTTTAACATATGTCTTTGAGGAATCAGACCTTTCTGTCCAAACATGAAACACACACACACACACACGTACCAGCCCCAAACCTCTAACTTCCTATAGTTTTCATTCTAGAATGGGGAAAAAGAAAATAACTTCTGTGTAACATGAAATATGTATGTAACATGGTAAGATAATAAAACAAGAGTGGAGAAAAGGTAATGTGACTGGGTGACACTGAAAAATGTAGTGGTGAGAGACGGCCTCACCAAGAAGGTGACCTGATAAAGATCAAAAGTGGTAAATAACCATGCGAACATCTGGGGAAATATGATCTAGACACGGGAAAACTGCATGCAAAGGCCCAGCGATAAAAGCAAGCATGGCTTATTGGAGGAAGCAGTGTGATTGGTATAAAGTATTTAAGAGGTAAAGAAGCTTGGATATGTGTGTGCGGGTAGGGGAAGATCATAACATGGGATAGGGTACTTAAAGGTCAGTGGCAGGATTTTGGATTTTACTCGGGTATTATCAGGAGTGGTTGATGCGAGTGATTTTAAGCAGACAATTGACATCATTCAATTTATTTTAAAAAAATATTCTCAGCTTTTGTGGGAATTCATTAAAATGCTGAGAGCAATTAGTATGCTACAGAAATAGTGAGAAGTGGTTACATTCCAACTTTACTTAAATTATAATAAAATCATATTAAAGTAGAGCCTAGAAGATTTGCTGCTAGATTGAATTGAATGTGAGGTATGGGATAAAGGAAGAACTCATGGTGACTTCAAGATTTTTTTGGAAAAAGCATCAGGGAGTATGATTTCTATCTTTTATCTTTTGAGATGAAATATATATAATATATACTATATGTATGTATATATTATATATGCACATTATGATGTGTAGTATATATGTAACAACAATGAAGGAGTTTTTCAATATTGATAAGGATAATAAATGTATAATGAATTATAAATTAATGATTGAATAAACTCAAAGGGACTAAAGGACTACTGGTCACTGAGTTCACAGCCAGAGATTATGAGAGAGTCTTTGAGGAATGTCTTAAGACCAAAGTTGTGGCAGTGAGAGGTAAAGATGCATTTCAAACATTTTAAGTGCAATTTAGTACATATTTACCTATGAAGCAATTTTAAATAGTAACATGTATGATTCCACTGAAGGACATTCTAGGAAAGGAAAACTCTAAGGACAAATGTTTGAAAAGTGGTTACAGAGCCTGGTATGAGAGGTGGGGATTTACCATAACACAGACACATAACACATAACAGACACAGTGGAACCTCTCTGGTCCACTGTGATGGCATTGTTTTACATCTAGGTTGCCATGGCAATTACATCACCATATGCTTTTCATAAATTCTGACTTACCAAATTATATGCTTTAAAAGGGGTATTTCCCTATATGTAAGTTATAACTCAGTAACTCTGATTTTAAAAACAGTAAATGTCTGGAATACATTATTGTGCAAGGTACTACAAGAAGGGATACCTGCCTTAAATGAATATATAGTCTAATTTGTTGGGTTGATTGAAATTAATGTGCATGGTTATCATAGGAAAAAGAAAGAGCAATGAACTTTGATTTAGGCATGCTGGATTCTTTTTCTCCTTTGTTGGATGAATACTTAACCTTTGTCAGCCTGTCTTTTTATTCACTAAAATAATAAGACTGGCCAATAGATGAAACCTGGAATCACTTTCAGGTCTAAAGATTTATGGTTCAATTATTTTCACCTGGTTCTATATGTTAACAGTGGGAAGAAGTAAGCTTTCATGGGAAGACCCCTATATTCTACATAGAAATATCAATTTTATGCAAACAATGTTCAGAGTTCCAGACAATATAAGCACAAAAAAACTTTGTAATTCTAAGTTTCAGTTGCCAGTCTGAGACCAATCAGACAAGTTCAGAAGTTTAGAATTTAATTAGAAAAGTAATATATTCAATATTTTATTAAGGTCAGCAGTGGTCATCAATGACAATTCTGAGTCGTTGAATAGAACATGAGCATGCTCATGTTCTACCAGCAGCATTTGACATGGTTGATCACTCTCCTCCTCAAAACACTTACTCAGTTAAGTTTCCAGAACCACACGCCTTGTCTGATTGCTTTTCAAAGCAGTCTGCTTTTCTGGTTCTTCTGCTTCTCCCTGATTGTTAGTTATTAGAGACCCCTACAGGCCAGTCCTGGGCTTCTTCTTTTTCCCATCTACACCCACTCCCTTGGAAACCCCATTATTTCTTATAACTATAAACACCATCCTTATGTAATACATCTAAATTTTATATCCAGATTCTAGACTCATATTCCCAGTTTACTACCCAATCTTGTACAAGCTTTCGTTCTCTAGAATTAATCTGATACATATAAACATTCTTATTTTTGAACTGTCTCTGCTCCCTTATGGTCTTTTGAACACTCAGCACAGTACCAGGGAGGGACTGTAATAATCCTAAAAGCAATGTGGTTGATTTATTGAAAATGTGGCAGAAATATCAATCATCAAATCACAATGTTGATTCTCAGCAATCCTAAATTTCAGAAGCATTCAAATATAAAATGAGCACACTTGAATTAAATGTACATTATCTTTGTTTTTCATTTAAAATCCCTTAGTAGCACAGATGTACACTTCCAGAGTTTTCTTTCCAATGTGCCTTTAAGATAAGATTTGACATCTATCCTTGCACTAGAATCAGGGGCTGACAGGGTATGAAATCCCAGGGATAACAGGGATTTTTTTTTCAGACTGAGCCAGGCACTGAAAAGACAGATGAAACTAGGACAACCCAGTGACAAGAGAACAGGAAAAAAAATCATGTCCTTTTTGCATAAAAACATATTAACTGAAGAGTCTGGCTTTAATATTAATAGTTTCAGTTCCAGTTAAGCTTTAAGGTTAATAAAATTCTCATTTTTATGCTGATCTAAGGACATGAATACTATGTTGCAGATGGGAATGGGAATTAACAATAAAAAAAATTAAAGGAAAGAAAAGAAAAAAATATTTATAGATTTTAAAGTGCACACACACATATACACACACACACACATCCATATTCATACCAGGGTCAAAAGAATCTGGGTATTTTGGGGGGAAGTGGCCTTTCTGAAGTTCACACTATCTATCATTTCACTTTGTTTTTCTGTGGTATAACCTAACTAAAAATTTTTTTTGAACAAAAGGTAGCTTTTTGTTTTGGAAAATTATGAATGACCTGTTTACAGCAGTAGGAAATATTACTGTTCTGTTTCATTCTAGAGGCCATAGAAACAGAACAAAAGAACAATAACAGAGGAAGAGAAATTACAGTCTTAAAAATAAAAACTTATTCCTTCCATTTTAGCCCCTAGACTAACTATTAATTTGCTGCCTCTAGCTGGGATTTTAAATATATGTCTTTTTCAGGGGACAATTTTAGTATAAAGATTGATATATTGTGCATGCAGTACAAATTAGAACACTGCTCTTTCTCTGCATAATTTGATTGACCTTGACTAATTGTTAAAAAAAAAAATGCTTTTTGTGTCTTTTTTCTTTAATGGATTAATTCACCTTCCCTCATAGTTAAGCATTGTTCTATCACTTAACAACATATGCTCTGTTTAAGTGGTAGCTACAGGTTCAGGTCTGCAGATAACAGAAAAGTCTTCTTATAATATACTCAATGTAGGAGATCTCTGGTTGAATAAATAATTAGTACTGCTGATACAACTAATATAGCAGATTTCCAGAATATACAACATCAGGAAAGCTAAGATATAATGAAAACAAAACTAGATGGTGAATAATTTCCTGTCTTTGGAGCCAGTATACTCTATTATTAAACATTCATTTTCAGCCTACATCAGGAAATACTGGAAGCAAATGAAGATCAGTTTTTTTTTCTTTTCCCTTAGTTTTATTGGAGAGAGTATCTCATTAACATGAATAGAAACTATGCCTAGAAAAAGCCATTAACATTAATGGAAACTATGCCTAGAAAAAACCCTAGATTAGCTTTTTGTCTTTTAAGGAGCTTATGCATTGCTGCCTGTCTCAAGAAGACAAAATGGAAAGCTACTAATCACATTTTGCCTCATCTCTTTAAATGATATATTTCATGAAGTTATATTGAATAAATCCTGAGTTGGAAATGGCATAAGGAAACTCAAGCAGCAATAATATTTACTCTCCCAATAAGCCAAGAGCTTTCACAAACCATGTATCTTGTTGAAAGTCACTGGGCAAGTTATATGACCATGATTCTCATGAGCATCTTCTTTGTGCGTACAATTAGGCTGTCTGCCAGGAGTTGAAATGATTAGCAGTAAATATAAATTTAATAGCTCTGCTTTTTGGTTCCCTAGTCACTCTTAGTCCCACCATCCTCTGGGAAGATAATGTGAATCAGAGCCTATCAACTGAACATATGACAAGAACTGAATCTACTAAGGCATGGGGGAACCTTAAAAGAGCAAGGTAAAGTAAAAGCATAAAAAGTCCTTTATTTAATACTCCACCTTTGTAATTTAAATGAAGAAAAGATATAAAGAAACTTAAAGCATTATTACAATTAAAAGATGCCTTAAAATATTTAAAAGTGCTGCTTGAAAAGGTGTGGGAAATTTTTGTCACTTGAAATAGGGTTGCGAAAAACATTTTTTTAAAAGATTTTGTTTATTATTTTTCAGAGAGAGGGGAAGGGAGAGAGGCAGAGAGGGAGAGAGACATCAATGTATGGTTGCCTTTCACCTGCCTCCAGCTACGGATCTGGCTGGAGACCTGGCTTGCAACCTGATTATGTGCCCTGGCTGGGAATCGAACCAGGGACCTTCAGGCTGGTAGGTCTGTACCTTACCCACTGTGTGCAGCCAGGACTTGAAAAACATTTTAATTTCAAATATAATTCTACCCAGTTGGTCAAATTACTCAGAGTTGGGCTTTTAAAGATGATTTACTAGTAACTTCTCAGCTTCTTTCATATCATCATCATGGTCCCACAGAAAACTCACAATAGGTTATTGTTTGTAATATTTTTCTAGATAAGTCACTATATTTCTAATCACTGATCTCTCAATATAAAAAATGTAAGAAATGGAAGATAGCCAGGATCAGGAAGTCTTATGGACTATGCTCTAGAATGATGATGAAGTAAATACAATATGAAAGACTATGTTTATTTTTGAACCTATCAGAAATAGACTCAAAGTCCTATGTCATAGCAAAATATTCTTCCTTCTTTCACCTAGGTGTAGTAAAGGTCAGATAAGATAAGAAGCAAAAGAAAAAGGGTCAGTAGGAAAAAGAGCAATTTTCAAGTTGGCCTGATGGTAAAGGGCTTTGAAACACTTCCCAAAGAGCATCAAGCAGACATGAACCCTCCACTAACTTGATCCCACTGTTCTTTCATTCTCCTCTGTGACTTTCTCATCCTTTTTTCACAGGTCTCCTCCTTCATCACCAATCCATATGGAAAATGGCTGAAAGATTGGTATCTGGGTAAGGAAAGAAAATTTAAGGCATGGCAGCTTGATGAAATATTTTTAGAGCTGCCAGGAGGAGCAGAGATCTCTTTGAGTTTTCCCATGAGGACTGAGTTGTCTGTTTTGCTCAGCATTGTCCTGCACAAGGTAAGAGCCATAACTGAGAAGATGTATCTGAGAAGATGTATCCTTGGTGGCACCAGGACAGGGCAGGTTAAGGAAATTCGGAAAAAGAGGACACAGGCAATGAGTCATGATGACATTGTTCAGCCCCTGGCTTCAGCCTTTCTTCAGTTTATTAGCCAATACCTCTGTTATGATGCTTTAGCCAAATGGAGTTAAACTTCCTCCTTTTGCATTTGAGAGTGTCCAGACTAATACTAAAAACATGCAGGGACAAGATTGGCCACTTCAGACCTTTTAGCAATGAAAGTCAGAGTTTAAACAACAACTCTTCACACTAATGGACTTTCGATTTGTGAATAGTTTGCCTTTTGGGAAAATAACATGGATGCCATGGAGTAAATTTTACCTTATTTTGCTTTTGAATGCATATATAATGCTCAAAAACAGTACCCTAGGCCACTGTAAATTGTCTAAATCCAACCACTGTTAATAAGCATAATATGAAATATGAATAAACTTATCATGACTAGCAGACTAACTGAAGCAAATTAATCCTCAAGGTGGTAAACCTCAAAGGAAATCCCATGCTTTGGCTAATGTCTTAGTTGATGGTGCAGAAAGCCAAATGAACAAGGGAAATTATGCTATCTGAATATCTCAGTTTTACAATATTTGTTTAAATCATAAAACATTGTCTCTTGAAGTTCAAATGATGCAAAACTAGAGGGAAGCAAAGTTGGCTCTCTTTGTTCAAGGCTCCTATTACCTTTGCTTAAACAGAGTAATTGGAAACCGTTCCGACTGTTCCGCATACGTTCTCTCATTAAAATTGGGCATCATTTAGAGAAGCAAGATGCTGAGACATCTACGGCTTTGGCAGAATTCCACTGGCGTATAATTGAAAGGCGAGTTTTTCTCCCACAGAGACAACAGGATTGTAGAAAATTAAATTCAAATTTATATAGGAATTTTGTATTAAAATAATTGGCAGATTCCTGGAAAGGGTGGGTACCTAACAAGTTAAATAAAAATGGTATTTTATTTAAACAATGTGATGTTTCATAATCATGCTCCATATGCTGCATTATAAAAACAAAATTTTTTATCTTCAAGATGTAACCAAGTTGTCTTGTAAATCACAGACCAAGCCCAATGTTCAACTAGTTACAGTCTGACAGTTTAGGTTTGGCACCGTGACAATGGGAATGACTCTTCTTGAGGACAAGGACCTAGTCTTGTACATTTTCATGACCCCTCAAGTGCTCTGTCCAGGATTGACACTAAGCTCAATAAATGTTTCCTCAATGAAGGAAGAAAGGCTCTGTTGCCACTAACAGTACAGAGCAGTTTTCATCTTCAAAGCCCCTCCTTCACATTAATTCAGCTATCTACATTTTGCTGATGGTAAAGGCTAGAGAGGCTAAATGGGCAGTTAAAGGCCAGAGAGAGTAAACCCCTTCTGTCAGGAATTAGAAAGTTGCAACGGCTGATTTTTAATCATATGCCCCTGGCTTTATTGTGGAGGAAATTTTTTAAAAAGCACAAGCATCTAACAAAGGTGAAGCAACTACTGGTTATTTTACCACTGGGAAAGTCAATAGTAGGTTAAACAAGTACAGTAGATGGCCCAACAGCTCTACTGAGCAGTTCTTTTTGTTGTGGTTGTATAGGTGTGGATGTGTGCCTGTTCGTCAATAGTTTTGATACATACTGTGATGCAGAATGTCCTGTTTCCATTTGCAACCCTGAAACAACTTCCAGGTGCCACATGATGTTTACACAGGATTGAAATACATTTGACCTAAAGAGTATTTTGCTCCTGCAAAAGTGTGTTAATTGTATAGATCTACATGCAATAGCAATGCCATAATTTCAAAAAAGATCTGAAAGCAATTAAAAAATCCATAGACCCTTACTGCAAATTAAAGTACACACAGAGACTGCCAGGTGTGAATAGTTATAGTACTTTTTATGCTTCTTTACAAGCTATCTCATGTCTCAAACACTATCTCTTTAAAATAACTTTATTTTGCTGTGAACTATAAAAAAAGAAGTATTGGTCATACACTGCTTCAGCTTTCAGCAATATTTCCTTTTATGCCTTGAAGACCTTGACTTTCTAAGAGTAGCTTCTTATTAGCATAAAATGATGAAAAGGTCTAGTGTCTATAGATCTTGTCAGGGAGTGTAGAGAGTAGTCAGTGAAAGAGAGAAACAGGAAAGTGCTCCATGTAAATTCTAAACATCTGTATTTCTTTTATTTTGTCATCTACTCTTCTCTACCCTGCTAAGATTTATGCAGTTAAGGCCTAAGACTTATCTGCCTTTTATTTCCAAAGCAGCACTTAATGGGATAAAAAGGAACATATATTTATCTGATCAATGATATTTATTGAGTGCAAAACATTATACTTGGGTTGGAAGTTGACATCTTGAGGAGTGGGGAGAGAAGCACAAGGGAGGTAGTGAGGATGTTGCCAATTAGGACCAAGAGTACAAGGACTGACCTAAGACCAGTTTCTAGTGGTCAGGTGTCAGTTGGAAGCACCAGAGAAAGTTGATGTGAAAAGCTGAAGACAAATCCCCATGAAGCTTGTGTGGGCTTAGATTGGCAGGCATGTAGCGTGCAGTACTTGAAGATATAAGGGGAAGCGGCTAAGATAGGGGGCTGGATCAGAACAGGGCTAAGGTCCACAGAAAGCATCTTTCCTACGTGATATAAGGCTGGATCTACAGGCCTCAGTAGAGTCTACAGTATGGAAGCTGATAACAAGTGGGTAATCTGAACTGCAGAAGAGTCTTTTTTTGTTTGCTTTTGTTTTTTTAAGATTTTATTCATTATTTTCAGAGAAGGGCAGGGAGGAAGGCAGAGAGGGAGAGAAGCATCAATATATGGTTGCCTTTAGCCTGCCTCCAGCTGAGGACCTGGCTGGAGACCTGCCTTGCAACTTGGTTCTATGCCCTGGCTGGGAATCAAACCAGCGACCTTTGGGTTTGCAGGCCAGCACCGATCCATTGAGCCACCAGCCAGGGTGCAGAAGAGTTTTAAAGAGAAGTTAATGAAAGAAAGTTTGATAGATCAGAGAAAGCACTGAAAATATTGCAGGTAAAATAATGATGTTAAAAGGTTGAGTGGCGTAAGTAACACACACCTGCACCACAGCCATCAACCCCCACAAGCCTGCATGGTGCTGGATGGGCTCTTCTCTAGGTACACAAGGATCTGCTGAAATCCCAACAATATTTAGATTCTGTCTAGAATGATAATTTAAGAAAAAAGAGAATAAACCAGTAGGTGCTCTGGGAAGCGAAGCTAAATTAGGTCATAGACATGGTGCCCTGGCTGGCCAGCTCAGTCAGTTAGACCATTGTCCCAATATGCCAAAATCACGGGTTTGATTCCCATTCAGGGCACATTAAAGAATCAGCCAATGAATCCGTAAGTAAGTGGACCAACAAATTGATGTTCTCTCTCTGAATTTTTCTTTGAATTATAAACCCACAGAAAGCAGAATACCTAGAAATGTTCATTAGGAACACATAGCTGAGGCCTACTCTTGCCTGGTTACTTGAACGTAATTAAACATACAGTCTGAATCAAACAGAAAAACCTATTATTGAATGTCCTAGAACAATAATCCTTTAGATATGATAACTTTACATTCTCAAGATAAAGAACATCAAGACAGTGAAAGATTACATCAAGCAATCAGGGCCTATTATTAAGGAAACTCACTATTGTGATCTAATGCTGATTTAGAACTATTAATTTTTGGAAAGCAGAAAGGGCTTTGAGATGTTGCTGCCAATACTAACCAAAATTAACCAGACCTATTAGAATACCAAGGGAAAAGAAGATGTCTTCCCCCACCCCATCTCAAACAGAAATACATGACAATCATGCAGAACTGATCTAAGAAAAATTCCAGGTGGTAGAACACGGGATAAAATTTCCTTATAAAGCCAAATGCCTACTCATGAAATGGGCTCCACAGCATGGAATACAAAGTACTAGCAAAGCTCTATTAAGAAAACTGTCAACATGCTTTAGAGGAAGCCATTTGATAAAATATAGACCACATGTTCATCACCAATTTGGGGATACATCACAGAAGCTAAATAGCAAATGTGGCAGATTCCCAGTCCTGCCCCCAAAGTTAGACACTGACACCAACTCTCAGCGCCTTTTCCTCCTCCTATCACACACACTTGCCTCTTAAATCCTGCAAATGTTACTTAGTGAGGTCTGTTTTACCCCTTTCACACCCACAGACTCTAATGGCTTTAGAAATTCCTTACTTCACATGGCTGATATATAAAATTACCAGAACAAATGGATGTCTGATCTATTCTTTAAAATCTGAGCAGATAGCACTTCACCTTCTGCTACTCCTTTCCCCTTCCAGCCCCAACAATTTCTGCTAATTCATTGGAGTCTTTCAGACAAAAAACAAAAACAAAAACAAACAAAAAAAAAAAACAGAAGTATTATACACCAAAATAGAAGATGGCCTTTCTTAAACAGCTTTCCTTTGCAGTCTCAAGGCTGCCATTCTCAGTTTCAAGGCAATGAGCTTACTATTATTTAAAATTACTCTGATTTCTTGGTAGTCAGTAGACATATTGATTCATTTGGTGAATATTTAGTGAGATACTGCAGTAGATAATGGATAAAATGATAAAATAAAAAAAAAAAAACAGCTGCTAGGAAACATTTTTCAACAAGTCATTATAAGAGATTTAAGCAGTAGTAATAAGGTAGATGAGGATAGAAGAAACATGTCAGGGGGAACCCCACATCCAAAGGTGGCCACAGAAAAACAAGTATTGATCTTTTTTCTTACAAACTATAGAGTGTAAACAAGCTACCAACTGTTGTTTGATCAAAGTGAAGGCTATGATTATCTTGGCTGTAGTGTTTTAAACTTTCATGTAGGAGAGAAGTATATTTATGGATTCACTAATTGGTTTGCAGTCAAATAATTCTACTGAGGAAAAAGAAGGTACTTTTGCAAGAAAATTGAAACATACATGGACAATGCAAAGCCTACATTTAATCTTTGCCAATTCCATTGTCTTATGTTTTGTACACATGTCAAACATATCAGTGAGAAGAAAATGGCTCACAAATGCAACCCAGGAAACTGTCCTACTTTTTCTGCTTGCTCAGTCTTCTAGACAATAGATCTTTATTCTCTTCTCTCTAGAACACTGACCAATTTTCTCTCATAGTACCTTCCTGTTAGGAGGCATCAAAGGAAGAAATAATTAGAAAGTTCATCTTCTAATTAAGTCCTCTCTTCAAAAAACCATTTATTTAATTATGAAAGTCAACCAACTATATAATAAGGACATAACATTTTTCCCCCTAGACAGGCTGGCTTGCATAGAAATAAAAGAATAAAATGTCCTGAGAAGAAGAATAAATTGTTCAGAATGAGGCAGGTAAACTTTCCAAGTCAAGGAATAAGCTGATTCAAAGTAGTGATCCAAGAAATCTGAAAAATGATCTAAATTCAAAGTTCCTTTTGTTTTGCCAAGTGGTCTGGGTTAGGGACAGAATATGATGGGCCCTTAAGACACATCCTAAGTTCTTGTTTCATTTAATATTGTTAATATATTTTTGTCTCTAATATCACAGCTCACAATATCACAAAGGACACTGATTATACACCTATTGGTTGGTAAGGCTTCAGACTCTAACAGACATTCAATGCCCATCCTGCTTCCTAGAAAAGAGTGTCAGGGAACCTTTGGTGTCCCTATTAAGGTTGCTTATAGCATTTTTGCTATAATTTTAAGGCAAAGGGAAAGGAATGCCTTTGTCCTAATTAGGCATGACAACCATAAAATCCTATGTGCAAAGTGAATATCAGACTGATATTATTGTCCAAAATGCATTGTCTGGAAGACTAAATAAATAAAATATAATTCTTTAAATTTGCTATGATCCCAGATAATAAGAGAAGAAATCTAACAGAATACAGAACTAACCATTTGTGCACATTTAAAAATGAGTAAAATACCCCTCTTTCATTTTGAAGAAAAATAGAAAATAAGCTTTCAGATCTAAAGAAGCTATTAATCACTTTTATTTCTGCTTATTGGAATTGCAAATACCAAGATATTTCTAATTTGTGCTAAACAAAGATACACACCAAAGAACCCAATTGAAAGTACTTAACAACACTGTCACTTGCAGATTTTGCTTCAATAACTTTGAAAACTAATAGACAAACCAAGCGAATTTTCTTTCCTTGAGCCAGAACATGTTCATTAAACCCAACTAAACTTCCATCCATGCAACCCAATGATTTATATGGTATTCACCAAGCACAGTACTTGAGTGTTCGATTAGTGAGCATTTGCGGATACGTTAGTTCTCAATCTTCAGATTAAGGCCAGTTTGGTGACCAGTCTCCAGAGAATTTACTGATAGATCAAGATATTGTGCTGTCATGGATTTGCATAGAAATTCCAAAGAAATTTTTTTGGATTTTGCCCAGAATCTGATTCTACTTGACTGTGACTAGATTTCCCAACTGAGTATGCCAATCAAAATTAAAAAGAAGAAATGTAATAACTTTAATTTCTTTCTAAATCTAGAGCCAGGACAAAATTTCCAAGTCATTATTAACTAGTACTCTACTAAGAATATAGCTCTCAATTAGTCAATTCATCTCTTCTTAATTATTCCCTGCATCAAAAAAAGCCTGCCTGCCACTCATAATTCATTAGCTGGAGAGAAAAGTAGATTTGATTTTGATTGAGAGTGGAAGATTGGGGAAGCTGTGATAAAAACTATTCATGAAAAGTGGCTTTTTAAAAGAAGAAAAGCTAGCTTCATTTTATTTTCTCTGTTTATAGTGTTGTGTTTTTTTTTCCTCCCTAAAACAAACTAATTTGTCCTCCGAGCGAGAATGAGACATTATACTTTTCCATGTTACTCTGAATTACTTGATTGGGCTTGTATAAATTGAAACCAGATTCAACCATCTTTTCAACAAAAAGCTGTCATAAAACATATCGATGCAGCTTTGAAAAACTTACAGGGAAAAAAAAACCCATTCATCATTTTTCTGCAAATAAATTTAGTTGAAACTTTAAAACAATTTAGTAGAAATACAGACTTTGGAAATAGAAACAAATTTAAGAAAATGCTTAACTTTGAAGAGCTAGGGGGTGAGTGGAAACATAGCACAACCATTCTGGTTTTCAATGATTTCAAATTCTCTCTATAGTTAAAACAATGCAAACTGAAATGAAGGGGAGATTCTTCATCTCTATCAAGGAACTTTGGTGGTTAGGGCACAAAAGGAAAAGGAATTCAATGAGCAATTTGAAATACAATAATACCAATTCTTTGATGTTATATGTAGTTAGAAAGAGATAATATAACAAAGAATTTAAGAAAATTTATGACAATAGAATTAGAATGTTAATTACCACTTCTCACTGCCCTCTGTTAGCTCTCTGAAGGTGAAACCTTGTTTCATTATCCTTCTCACACCTTAAACTTATTTTTCTTTCTCTATTAGTTTTAACTGTGAATAGAATTTAATTGTTGGTCATAATTAAAGGAAGGACGGCAATTCCTCAGACTGTTTCTAAAGTGTACTGAAACATTTAGTAATGAATGGTCTGTGGGCTGTGCTGCCCTCTCATTATTAGATTTAAAGCCATCTTATTTTCTTGTTCCATTCTTCTCCTCACTCAAAAGGTCCCCAAAGAACAACCTTCTGAAGTAACAGGAACAAAGGTCCCATTAGTTTGTCATAAAACCAAAGTGATACATGTGTTTAATAACACAGAATGTGAGCGATAAAAGTCAGACTCCTTGACTGGGATGGTTCTTGGAAGTGTGGGCCAAAGAAATCAGATGAGAGTTGAGAAGTGAAGACAAAAGGTAAAGAGTCCATCTGGTAAGTGTATAAAATTCTCAACGTCACAGGAAGAGAAATAAAGTTAAGACATAGGCTAACATGTGAACCTGAACACATGTTACACCTTCTAGGTGAACGACAAACATTCGGTTAATAAAGAATATTCATCAGTTTCCCAGAATGAGATTAAATAGATAGATTCAATGGTTCCTTTTTGCTAGACAAGGCAGAGGTATGACAGGCAATTAAAAAATTCTATTTTTTTCTCAACACCCAAACAGATAAATTAGAAGCTTTCTGGTAACACCATGTAGTCTAAAAGAAAAAGGAAACACTATTAATTAAACTACTACTATTAATGATCTGGTATATAATCATTAAACCTGTTATATCTGTGTTGACACAAATAGCAAGTGGCAATGGTTGTGGAATGAATTACAGATGTAATTAGAAATTTTTAATTTCACCTTTCGTTGATCAGTCATATAGACTATTTAATCTCACTAAGGAAACTTTTTGTAAGACCTTTCCTAAATCAACAGAAAAGAGTCATTTTGGAAAAAGTATACTATTTTCTAAGTTTAAAAATATTTAATGATGGATAAATGGGAACAGGAACTGAAAGGGTTAACATATGACTAAATTTCAGCAAAAATTAGTGTTTTAAAGAGTGAAGCATTTTTTATATAGGTTAATAAACATATATAAATATATATTCTCCTAAATAAAATTGGTTAGTGCAGATATTTTTGTGCAGAATTTTTTCTTTAAAAATAAATTTCAAGGATATTCATACCGGAACTATTTATCATGCCAAAATAACAGACACAAAGTAAATGTCTAATAATAAGGATCTAGATTTAAAATACATCATGAGATTCTTTACCCTACCCCTCAAACTTTGTACTTATTATTAAAATTAAAATTATTCTATCAGTGAAGGAATAAGTATGTCTGACTGCAAGTATCAATAGGTACAAGAAGTTTTCACTTTATATGATTCAAATAACATATGCATTACTATCACCTGTATTTTTGAAAACTACATTCCTCAGACCTACTGATTTAGAAACCTCAGCATGTGATCATGAAATAGTTTTTCATAAACTGACCATGTCATTCTTCTCTAAAACCTGATAACCGTTGCAACACCAAGTTCAGAATGCCAGCAAATATTCTTAGATATTGTAAATGAATTCTGAAAGGATTCAACACACTACATATTTATCCAAGCATTTAGGACAGCATTCATAGAGTCAGATACCTAGAGAGGCCAGGCAGCATTTTAAAATAGAAATGGTGAGAGACAGGGCTATTACAGACAGAAGAAAGTCTTTTCTAAAGGAAGGAGTGGCTACTCACTTCCACATGATTAATTTCTCACAAGAATGTAGGTAACTTTGTCAGATAGGCTGAATGTTTTTCTTATTGTTTTTATACAGTAGAAATTCTGATGTTTATGTGCACATCCTGATTTTTAAGTGCTGATAACCATTTCAAAATATTTTACATGTTCAGTCAGCCACAATACAAGCAAGCAAAACAGGTTGGACAGGTCTGACTCAAGAACAATCAATTTGCAACAATTTGCTTTTGGTAAACTATCTGAAAATATAGAATATCCTTCTTTGTCCACATATATAATTCCCCTTCCATGTATGACTTACAAACATATAACATAAATGGAGCAGTCCTCTCTTTATGCTATCAATGGGAGGTGTAGGTGCTATGAAAAGGATGAACATACAGTAATGATCTACCTATAAATAAATTATAGACTAAACAAGACTTATACTCTGTGACAGTGGTGAAATTAACCAAGAGTTTCACAGAAGAGAGTGGTCAGCATGGGACAGAAAGATTATAAAGGACTTCCTAGAAAAGGAAGTATTTAAACTGAAACATGAAAAGTGATTAAGTTAAAAAATGATTTTAAATAACTTTATTAAGACTGTAAACCCCTTTGTGCTAACATTTTTTTTAAGACTTTATTATTTTTAGAGAGAGGGGAAAGGAGAGAGGCAGAGAGGGAGACAGACATCAATGTATGGTTGCCTTTCACCTGCCTCCAGCTACAGACCTGGCTGGAGACCTGGCTTGCAACCTGGTTATGTGCCCTGGCTGGGGAATCGAACTAGTGACCTTTAGGGTTCGCAGGCCGGCATCTGATCCACTGTGCCACCAGCCAGGGCCCTGTGCTAAAATTTTTATGAGGTCAGTTAATATCTAAATTTTAGTGATATAGGCATTTAAATTTCAGAAATAATGAAAATATAAAATAAAACAAGATTCAAAATGGACTAGATTTAAAAGGCTCAGGGATAGCAGAATGATCAAAATCAGGAAGGTGAGAATGAACTTACAATGAATTGCAAGCACTGAGCCTGCAAAATAATAAAGTAGCAGGGAACTGGAAATATTAACCAGACTGTTTGCTGCTCTCAACTATCATCCTATCCTTGTAACAGAACTCCATGAAAGAAAAAAAAAAAAAAGTAAGAGAAAAGAAGATAAGCCTGGTAACATTTAATACTATCCTATGCTAGGTTGAGAACTAAAGCAAGAAATATAAGCATAGAAGATGGATGGATGGATAGATGGATGGATGGAAGGAAGGAGATATTAATTCACATCATGGGAAGGAGAAGTTAAGAGAATTAAGTATAAATATATAAAAAGGCATGTGAAAGGGAACATTGACCAATTAATCTCTTTAGCAGATACATTTCAGAAACTAATGTGATTTAAGAACAGTGAGGATAATTGAGATTAAATGAGAAATTTTTATAGTTCTACGAGGATGCTCAAACAATGGATCATCCTATCAAGGGAATATAGAGACATTCTTGATTGGAAAACACTAATTTATTATGGGTAGGTAGATCTAAGTATAATTAAAACCAACCCAGATACCAAATAAGGGAGAGGCTATGTTACTCTTAGAAATCTATTTATTATCTCAGGATAGAGTTAGCACCAAATGTGCAAATGCTCCATAGTCAAATTAATCTTCCTTTAAAAGTCTCCCAACTCAACATATCACTTATGTGATCCAGCCAAAATTGTATATAAGTTAGGTAATCAACATCCACAGTCTGGTGCTGTTCTACTGTTTCAACCATTTCCCCATTCGTCGTAGACAAAGGTCTTCCTCTCTCATTAGACTTCCTACTTTCTAAAGCTTGCAGGGCTCCAACCCTGTGTTGACCCAAGTTCAAACACCTTAAACCATCTTTTCACCAATCTCAATTCTTGTCATTCTTAGGGCCAAGTTCCTCCGGGAACCCTGAATTCTAAATTAGTGTTTTGTTCTTTTCAGGACTTGAACAGTAATTGCTGTCCATTTTCTTCATATCACACTCACCATGTGACCTCTTTTGCATTGTTCTGTTTTATTATTGCATAATGGTGGAGTTAGCATGTCTTGGCTTCTTATCAATGCTTATTACACTTTAGTGTATTAGTATTTGTCCCAGTGAATGCTTAGTGATTTTTAAAATGAATTTAGTAATTAACCTTCAAAATCATTTCAAAGCTCTGTAGTTAACAAGACTCCAATAGAATTTTATCAACACTCTATAAAGTCTATAGATATCAATTTTAACAAGATTCTATTAGAATTCTGTAAAAATATTTTAACTGTTTACAAAACTATGGCTACATTTTTTTCTCCACTTCTATTTGATCCTTAGAATAGATTTCAAGCCAATATATTGACCTCCAACAATGACTCATACAATATTGGTTCCTTCAGTGAGAAATACATTATTCCCTATCATTCCCATTTCAGTGCAATTACAGCACAATTATCTTTCAAATTATAGCCACATGGATTTTGGTGGCTCATGCAGAGGCTCTGCTTCAGAAGCAGGTTTGGAATCTACAAAATATTCCTCCGTTTCTGCTCTTTTTAATTTAGACAGTGGCCACACTGAATCAACCAGTAAGCTTCCTTCACATGTGTTTGTTTTGGTCCCTTTACTTTAAAGCCCTACCTGCGCCTTGCCCTTCTTTGCTCTGGCTGTACCTTTACTCCTTCATTCCTTGCACATAAATATTCATGGCCCCTGTGAATTGTCCTGACTGCCCAAGACAACAATCTGAAATAGAAATCAGAAAGCTAAGGGGAAAAGTAGTGCCACACGAAGATCTGGCAGATACTGCCACCTACAGGGATTGTATGAGCACTGTGTTTAAGATCAGCCCATTTCAATCCCCTGAAAGAGGAATCTCATTTATCACCAGGGAGAAATCACACATATTTGAATTACATGGCTAAGGAAGAAGGCTATTCCATTAAGTCACAACTCTGATTTAGAGTACGGAATTATTATATATGAGTGTGTTTGCATATATGTGCATATATACATTAGCTCAATTATTCATGACATTGGACCAGAGTTGGAAGAAAGAAAATAAAAATAGAGGGACTATTATCAGATTGTACCAATGATCATTGTTACTGGAAAAATAATTTTTAAAAAATGATAGAATTATACAAGTTGCACATCCCACCACATTATATATTATGTTACATAAAGTTTTCAACTGCATAGTTGAACTAAAAACAAATATAAATATTTCCCAATAGAGCTATTCTTTCAGGTAATCACAGATTTATCAACACTATGCAACACGTTATTTTATATAACTTACCATCTACATCCCCACTTTATCGATTAGTCTAAATATATTTTTTCTACCATTTTCCATGCCAGCATAAGATCCAGCCTAGCTGAGCCATTCTTTTTTCAAGTTCTTGAAGCTGCTTTTTCGAGGAGGGAGATAAGGGCTTCTTTCCTCTTTAGATGCTCAGACTCTCAGCTGTGATTACCTCCACAGCCAAGAGGCTGGGATCTGTGCTGTTCCCATTCATCTCATGTGTTTTCTACCTCCACTACTATGTATTGAGCTCAGAATGTTCCAGCATTATGAATAAGCTAAGATCAAATATCCAATAAGAGAAGGGATTGAAGACCTTCTCTACTATAACAAGGGAGCCGGTGGGGTTTTTTTTCCTGATAAATATTTAAGAGCTCAGAGGAATTTCCATTTATATCCCGGCAAGCTTCTTATGGTACTAAGGATACATGGGGTCTTCCTTTATATGCTTATGATGAAATTATGTCAATAGTCTGGGGATGACAAAGTAGCTTGATGGAATTTATTGTATCACATTCTCAAAATTAATAAACACTTTTGGGAAAGGTGGAGGAATAATCAAATCATTCCAGGAAAACAATAGGTAAAATTAATTGTCAATAAACATTAAATAATGGAAAACCTCTCTCTATATTATATGCAAGAAGAAAGTTGAAAGAAGATTAACTAGCAACTATGATTGTCAACTCATTCAGAAAGTTTTAACCACAACAGTAACTGTATCTGCAAGTAAATATACTGACCTCCTAAAACAACTTAGAAAAAAAATACTGTGGAACAGCTTGAGATAATGTTTTAGACAGACTAAGTCTAATACTGTAAAGTACGTCACTACATTATGTCAATTTTTTAAGGTAAAAATTTTCCAATCAGTTTTTTCCCTACATTTTTCCAATGCTTGGACAATTTATTGCAAAGACAATTGTCTTATCTTTGCAATGTCTTTGCAATAATAATTTAGTATTACTGAATAAATTCAACAGGTGCCATAGGATCAACAGGAAGCCTGTGCAAGGACAACACAGAAAACTTGAACTGCCCAGAACATAATGAAAAGAAAACTTTCTTTAACTGACTTTTTCCTAACTACTACTTTTATTAAATTAAAGTAACAAAGTTCCATAGAAATATATGCCAACAAATTTGCATGTTAAGTATACATTCTATTTCCATACAGTTTAGTTTCAATACAATAATTATTAGAGACAGAATAAAATTCTATAGTTACAGTACTCTAAATCTTAAAAAATGTCAAATATTTACTGGGATAATAAATACAAAATGGAAAGATGTAATTACATGTAACAATCTCCAAAAATGAAAATATTTTAGCTGATTCCTCCAAACCCTAAGTTAAATAAAATAGCATCTTTCCAAAGCAATTAACTTAAATTAGAGTCCACTGTACCACAAGCACTTGGATGAGAAGTCTTAATGGCAAATAATAGCATATGGAGTATGCCCTTGAGGTGGAATAAATTGTAAATTGTTATAACAGGAAAACATGGCTGAGGTCATGTTAACAGGAGGTTGGGTGGGGGTAGTATTTCCCTGGGCAAGTAAATTAGATAGCTTAGCTGCTAATAGAAGTTTAGCCAATATGGTTTTTAATAATATTTCCTGAAATTCTATATGACCAAGTACATTATACCCTCCAAGTGGGATTTAGTTTCCCAGAGCTCATTTGATCATAGAACATTTGTTCTTGGAAAGTAGATTACATTTACCCAACCTAGTGTTTTCTGAATGGCAGAGAAAGCTGATCTAACACAAAAGTGGGTTATCCTCCTTCCCCAAATGATTATATATACTATTATAATAATACATGGAACTCAATCCTTATTAATGTCATTACTAATGTCATTAATAAAATTCTAGGTAGGAACTACAAAGGAGATGCCCCAAGGAAATGCTAGAAAGGGTACTTACAAAGATAATAGTCATTGAATTTGTAAAATTCAGGTTAGCATTCACCCACATTATTTTAACTTTCGGATTCTTTTTTTAAAATCCTCACCTGAGGATTTTAGAGAGGGGGAGAGAAGAGGTGAAAGACAGAGGGAAGGAGAGAGGGAAAAGGGTGGAGAGAGAAATGGGGAAAGAACCATTGATGTGAAAGAGAAATTATCAATCAGTTGCCTCCTGTACATTCTCCAACTGGGATCAAACCTGAAACCTAGATATGTGTCCTCCCTGGGATTGAACCCACACTTTTTGGTGTATGAGACAACATCCCAACTGAGCCACCTGTTCAGAGCTTAACTTCTGCATTCTAAACTTCAACTAAAAGACATATAGATCAATGGAATAGAATAGAGAGCCCAGAAATAAACCCAGAACTCTATGGTCAATTAATATTCGACAGAGGGAAGGAACATAAAATGGAGTAAAAACAGTCTCTTCAACAAATGATGGTGGGAGAACTGGACAGCAACATGCAAAAAGATAAAACTAGACCACCAACTTACACCATACACCAGAATTAACTCAAGATGGATAAAGGATTTAAACATAAGCAGTACCACCATAAAGGTCCTGGAGAAAAATATAGGTAGTAAAATTTTAGATATCCTACACAGAAATATGTTTACTGATACTTCACCAAGGGCAAAGGAAATAAAAGAACAAATCAACAAATGAGACTATATCAAATTGAAAAGTTTCTGTTCACTAAAGAAAACACCAGCAAAATTCAAAGGGAACCAACTGTATGGAACTGGAGAGTATTATGCTTAGTGAAATAAGCCAGTCAGTGAAGGATAGGTATCATATGATCTCACCCATTACAGGACAATAATGAGCAAAACTAACAACAAGCAAAACAGAACCAAGTATATGAATACAAGGAATAGGCCTTCAGTGGTCAGGGGGAAAGGGGTTGGGGGGAGGGGGGAGGCAGAGGGAAAGAAGGGGAGCAGCTTAGACAAGAATCTAGTATAAAGGAACCATGGACATGGACAACAGGTGGGATTGACTTTGGGGGGAATGGGTGGGTGGGGAGGGGGACAGAGGGGAGCAAAAAGGGGATGGATGTAATACAACAACAATAAAATTTAAAAAAAAAAAAAAGGCAGTTTCATTTTTAGTTTTTTTAAGGAAATTCCATACTGTTTTCCATAGTGGCTGCACCAGCCTGCATTCCCACCAACAGTGCACGAGGGTTCCCCCACATCCTCACCAACACTTGTTTGTTGATTTGTTGATGATGGCCATTCTGACAGTGGTGTGGTGGTATCTTATTGTGGTTTTAATTTACATCTCTCTGATGGCTAGTGATGTTGAGCATTCTTTCATATGCCTTTGGGCTCTTTGTATGTCCTCCTCAGATAGTTGTCTATTCAGGTCCTTTTCCCTTATTGAATGAGTAGAGATTTTCATTTTCATTCTAAACAGATGAATTGTAGTGCATGGGGGAACACGTAGCAGGGGAAGGACAGCATGTGGCTGATCTTCACCTGAGGGACTCTCCTGATTACCCAGAAGGAGCAGCACAGGATGGCGAGCTGCCCAGAGCTCCCGCATGTCCGTGCAGGGTTTGAGTCTGCCTTTGGTAAATAAGATAGAGAGCAAAAGGATGGCAGTTTTTCTTCTGTATATTACCTCTGTGTCATTAACAACAGAGAGTCTTTCCTTTGGCCATAACTGTTTCAACGCACAAGCTAATTAACCATATAGCAATCCTTTGTTTCATTAGGAACACTACTGAATGTCTACCATGTGCCACATTCTTTGTTTTAGGTATTGACCAAACCATGGTGAGCAGGACAGAAGGGTTGATTTAATCCTAGGCAGCTTTGAGAATGGTGCTGTGTCTCTGAGACGGTATCTTCCATTTCAAGCACAGAGATCCCACTGCATATTTCTTACACAACAAAGGAAATTTATATGCTTACATATTCATAAAGGCCAGAGCGGACACTACCCCCAAGAGAGGCTTGCTCAACCTCGAGCTTGAAGGTCAGGATTCTTTTTATCTTTATTCTGCCAACCCTAGTGTTGGCCTCACCCTATGCCTGGCTTCTCTAGAGGATCCAAAAGGGGCCACAGCTGCTCCTGGGGGACAGGCTTCCTGGTTTCCATCGTAGGAAAGAAACAGCATCTTTGTCCAAATGTGCACCCAGAAAGTTCTAGAACACTGTCTGATTAAGTCAGCTGATGCAGTGCTAATTCCCATAGCTGGCTTGACTGGTGTAGCCTGGAACCAGGCTGGAGTCCCACTGCTGGAGCCAAGATTCTTAGCATCCCCGGTAGGAAGTCAGGGACATCAGAAAGGGGGTGCCAATGGTGGTAAGGCAACAAGTGAGGTCCTGGGGGGTGACCTGCAGAACCAGGCAGACCCTTGCCAGTTCTCCTTCTGCTTTTTGGGGGGGACAAAAGAACTAAAGCCATCTCCCCCAACATCACTGCCTACACAATCCACTCCTCATTAACTTGACTACTATATTGTCGTCATTAGCAACTGCATTCCCAGGGAAGACTATTGCCAAGCTAGACAAAAGTAGCCAATAAAATTACTTCTCATTTGGGGGCTTTCCAAAAGACCATCAAGTCTTCCTTAGAAAGAGTCAACAGTTTATATCCCCAAACTCTTTGAACCCTGGTCTCAAAATCTTCACCTTGCTCCATCCACCTAAACTATTATATCATGATATTGACCTAATCCCAACCATGCCCCCTGGACCCTGTTTCATCCCCCTTGCCACACTGAAAGACTGATCTTAAACCAGTCTTCAAAATCTTCATCCTTTTCCCTTTTTTAATTGGGCTGTCTGTCTCCCTGGTGTTGTCACATAAGTTCTTTATATATTTTGGATATCAAACCCTTGTCTGAGGAATCATTGGCAAATATGTTTTCCCATAGAGTTGGTTCCTTTTGAATTTTGCTGGTGTTTTCTTTAGCTGAACAGAAACTATAAGCAGTACATTCTTGTCCACTATATTTATAGGATGCCACACAATGTCCCATAGAGCACCCCAATACTGACTATTCAGTTACTGTCATTCCAGTATTGGGCATTCCAGACTGCCACAGGTGTCCATGCCCAACTTCAGTAACTATGACTCTCTCTCATCTCAAATACCATCCTTAGTCACCAAAGCACTAGTTGAAAAGCAAATGCATCCATGAAGTAATATCACCTCAAAAAACCCTCAAATAGCATTTGTCAAAGCCCAAAAGAATAATAGCTAAGAAAACAATGTTGTTTCCAGTAATAGATAACATTTATATAGTAATAACCAAAGGTTTCCAATAACATGTAGAGGATTTTGAGGGTGATAAAGTATCAAACTTATTTTGATTCATAATCCTGCTTATGTTCTCCAGTTTCTAAATGTGGAAAGTAGAAAGAATATGGATGGCTACAAGAAGGGAAATGTAGAGGATTTAAGCAAGGTAAAAATAAACTTCATATTTTTTAAAGCATGGTTACTTTTGTTTTGACTTGTCTTTTGATGTCTAAGCAGACACAAAATAAGACACAGGACAAAATGAACTAACTTACTAACTTACACCAAATGGACAGAGCAGTGGAGGCAGAAGCCAATACGAAAATGGCTTCTGTGTGCAAACTGACAGCCAATAAATAAAATGAGCTCTGCAGCCACAAATGACTACTGAACATGTGAAATGGAGCTAGATCAGCTCCTTTTATTTTAATTAATCTAAATTAAATTTATAACTTGACACTCAATTCCATTCTTAGAAAATTTACAAGCATGTTTGATACCACCCAGACACATAAATCTACTTTTTCAACTACTGCTTTTATGAAATATAAGTTTATCTTAACTATTTCTTTAAAATATGGCATTCGTCTCATGTGCTCTGAATGTAAAATTCACTAAAATTTTAAGATGTACAAAAAAGCACTAAAATATCACTATAATTTTCATGTTAATTATGTGAAAATGATAATATATATGTTGGTTTAAACTCACTATTAAAATTAACCTCATTCTTTTTATTCTTTTATGGGATTCCTAGAAATATTTAAATTATATACGTGGCTCACATTATGACTATTGACAGACATAGAGCACAATAACACGATTGCAGCTAAAGCATTCCCCTTGGAATTTAGCACAGCATCATGCACAAAATTGACTTGCTAAATACCTGTTGTCTACATAAAAATTATCCATGTAGCCCTGGCTGCTGTCACTCAGTGGATTGAGCACTGGCCTGTGAACCAAAAGGTCCCCGGTTTGATTCTCAGTCAAGGAAGGTGCCTGGGTGGCGGGTCTCATCCCCAGTTGAGGTTGGGCATAAGGCCACCCACCAATTGTTGTTTCTCTCACACACCGATGTTTCTCTTCCTCTTTCCCTTCCTTTCTCTCTGAAAATAAATAAATAAAATCTATTTTAATACTATCCATGTATTAAAGCAAATATACTTCTTAAACTTTCCCAAAAAATTCATTTTAAAATGAGTTCAAGCCCTGGCTGGTAGCACAGTGGATAAAGGCGCCGGCCTGCGAACCCAAAGGTCGCAGGTTCAATTCCCCAGCCAGGGCACGTAACCAGGTTGCAAATCAGGTCTCCAGTCAGGTCTGTGGCTGGAGGCAGGTGAAATGCAACCATACATTGATGTTTCTCTCCCTCTCTGCCTCTCTCCCTTCCCCTCTTTCTAAAAATAATGAAATAAAATCTTTTTTTTTAATAAATAAATAAAAGTTTTTTTAAAAAAAGAGTTCTTTTTTTTTTTTTTTTTACAGGGAATGTTATTTTAGAGACAGGTCAGCCCATGAGAGAAATGAGGCCATCTTTTCTCCTCTTGTTCATAGAACAAGTTGGGAAATGTCAAATCAAATTATCATATAACGTTGATGGTTAATTATCGTTACTGTTATTACTAGAACCGTAGCCACCCTGGTCTAGCAATTCTAGGAAATTTAAACATCTTCTTAAGTAATCTTCATTTCGATAGATCCCAGCTTTTCCAGGAATAAAAGTCTCCCTTAGCTTTAGTTTCTTCCTTTTTCTCTGTGAAATCATCAATCAAGCTTCTGACACTATAAGGACATGAATACAAAGAGAACTGAAAATAATTTCACAATCTAATGAGTTTCATGACTAAGCGCTGATAGTTCATGTTTTTCCAAGGAATGGAAGAAGAGCCCCTCAGTAGGTACGTTTAGATTCCTCACACTGATAGCTGGATAATGCTGTAGGCACCTGTTTCGTTCCTGACCCGAGAACCGAGGGCCCAGGGGTTCCCATAACTCAGGATGTCAGATGGCTGTTTTCTATTTTAAGGCATGTATGCCAGGGCAGGGCTGCCTTACCAGTTAGCCACGGTCCACACAGTGCCCGGGACCCGCAATACTTTTAGGGCCCCCAAAATGTTTTTAATTCCTTTTAAAACCAGAAGAATAAATACACGTTTAGGTTGAAGATAATGTTTTACCATAGATTATTAACATATACATCTTCCAACCGACACAATCATAAATATAATGTTTAACTGGTAGCAAAGGAAGGGGCCCACCCGCAAGGGCCCGGCGGAGGTGAAGAACCGGGTGCTCCTGGGCCCTCATTGCGCTGGGGCGAGGGGGGGGCGGGGGGAGCCACACATGAAAGAACAGCATGTTGTCACAAGGGGCAGAGAGCTGCATCACTGACCACACGGCGCACACAGAGCTGATGCTCCAAGGGCCGGGCTGGCAACTCTTGATCCAGCCCTAGGCCATGCGTATGCCTTCCAATTCACCCGCCTGCCTCCAGTACCTGTCACCGATCTCAGCCTTCCCGCCGTCCTGCTGTGCCTGGGCATGTCCTGCTGTGCCCGGGCATCTCCACCGACGCCTGCCACACTTGGGCTTTGGCGTGTGTAGTTAGACTCCTGCCACACCCCTGCCCGGATCTTAGCCTGGCGCAGCGGCAGCGAGCGCACCTGGCAGGTACCTTCAACCCTTCGCTTCTCCGTGTCGCTGGGTCCCCTCGGTGCTGACGCAGGTCGCCTGGGCGCCCTGCCCCACTCTGCCCCCCGGAGCCCTTCACCGAGCTTCTGTGCCCTCCAGAGCCTTCAAAACAGTAAGGGAAATGTCTGCCGCACAGCACAGCACCCCGGGGCCAGGCTGATGAGACTCTAACTGGTCCAGCTAGGTGACTTTGTGACTTCTGATTCTCACGCTTGGACTGGAACAAGGAGCCGGGCAGCAGCACCCCTCATTTACTCACCCTGTCCTTTGCCGGGGAGACACAGGCAACTTCTTGGAAAGTGGCACTTTTTCACCCCTGTGTCATACTATAAAAAGATCTTGAACTAATATATTCGACAAATACTTACCCATCACTATTATGTGCCTATATTGCTCTGGGTACCATCAATACCAAAACAGAGTTCTTGCCCTCAGGGAATGTAAACTAACATACAAAGACAGACAATAAACAAACAAACTGGAAAACAGCATGCTGGATAAGCATGCAATAACTGGTAGGGAGAAAGAGAACACAAAGTGAGGAAGACCATGAATGAGGTGAGTACAATTCTTTTCTGCAAGAAGATGAAGTAAAGAAACAAAGCAAGAAAGCCTTCTATACATATTCAAGGAATGAACCTTCTAGAAAAAGGAGGCGGTAAGTAGAAAAGCAGGGAATTAAGTAGCATGCTTAGCATGTTTGAGGAACAGAGGTGCTGAAGGAGAATCCCTTGAGCCCCGAATGCCGGAGTGATTTTGCTGTGCTCTCTTTCTGCCACCTGTCAGTGGTAACAAAGTCCATCCCACTTGGGGTGGGAAGCAGTGAAGAGTGGCTGGGGACAGGAGGGGTCCCACCGTCAGGCCTGGTGGTACATTTCCATTTCAACTCAGCAAACGTTTCCTGAAGGCACACAGGACCCGGTGTTAGCCTCTGAAAGAGGATCGAGGCAGAGAGGGTCACTGATAACAAACAGCTCATTTTGTCTGAAAAACTGCATATTCAGCACTTGCTAGGCACCACCTTGCATGTAAGTATAACCCCTCCACTCTCCCACCCCCTCAACCCCCACCTCCCCACCTCCCCACCTCCATCACCCCCTTCAAGGCCCTGGCTGGTGACTCAGTAAAAAGATGCTGGCCTGTGAACCCAAATATTGCTGGTTCGATTCCCAGTTAGAGCACGTAACCAGGTTGCAAGCCAGGTCTCCAGCCAGGTCTGTAGCTGGAGGCAGATGAAAGGCAACCACACATGGATGTCTCTCTCCCTCTCTGCCTCTCTCCCTACCTCTCTCTCTAAAAAGAATAAATGAAATCTTAATTTTTTAAAAAAAGGAAAGAAACTCTAAAAGAACTCTTCCAAATGACAAAATTAACCCTGTGTTTTCCTGAGTAAGTTAGAAATGTTTTAGGGATAAGTGGTTGTTACCGTCTTAGACTTTGTAGAACAGGCCACCAATTTTACTATTTGGAAGAACGACTAGGAGGAAGCTGCCAGTCCCTTTCCTGTACCGAAGACTAAGCAAAGCAAACCTTGTTTTAACCTTTGCTGTATTTCTGGCTTACTTCTACTCCACCGCCTTACCCCACTTCCTCTTGTGCTGCCCAACGTTAGGCGATGGTACTTCTTTTTCTCCTATTGTTTTTACTCCAACTCTTCCTCCAGTGTTGGTATAACTGTAGTTTCCTTCTGTGACTTTCCTGCGCTCCATTGTCTCTGTTGCTTTGTGTCATTGGGCTGCATCTTTACATTTGTGTTTTTACTCATATTTAAAAATATTCTCTGTTGCTTTCTTTTGGTTTTCGGGGCGGGGGTGGGGGGGCGGTTGTTTGTTTTTTTAGTTTTTTGCTGTTACTTTTCAGATTCCTACTTTCTTTCCTGCCCTGGGGAATGCAAGGCTTGTGCCATTTTGAAATATATAATATTTCTAGCACTCTCCCCCATTCCGGGATCAAGGCTTGGGCCACCCTTTTTGTTTTTGTTTTTTCAAGAATTGCGTCCGTCGGTCAGAAGTGGCAGAAGAGACCGTATTCAAGTCTTGGATCTTCAGTTACCTCCTGAGTTACGCAGTTGAGAAGCACTGGAGTTAGGCCAGTGCATGTGGTCATTCTGTAACTTCTCTACAGCACCTAAGGAGAAAATACGGTTGGCGGCCATGTCAATACGGGACCCATCAGAATGAGAGAACATTTTTCCTTCCATTTTAAAAGCTACTGTGTGATTTTTAGGCAGCATTTCCACAATGGTTGATTTAGGAAGAAAAGTGAACTTTGGCTGAGGTGGCCCTCCAGGAGGCAGTGCTGTATTGGGGAGAACTAGCAGTGGTCCAATCAATGGGACAAATCAATTGGCCCCTAGGGGTGCAGGCAGAACCCTGCCCAACTCGTCTCTTCTCCTGCCTTTTTAGTGCTTCTTATTCAACATGCCTCTAATCTCAGAACAGAACCAGTTATACACAGATTCTCATCATATTATCTCAGCTCCCTAAGTCAAATTTATAGTATCTTGTGAACTAGGAAAGTTTAACTGGTAGATAAATCATGGTAGGCAGCATAATGACCCTCCAAACAAAGCATCTGCATTCTACTCCCTTGAACCTATGAATAGGTCACCTTGCAGGTAGATTTAAGGGTTTACTATTGCTAGTTAGCTGACTTTGCAATCGGGAGATGATCTCAGATCACAGGTAGGCTCAAGAGTCCTGGAAGGAGGCAGGAAGAGAGAGGAAGAAGAGTCAGAATCAGTGATTCAGCATGATAAGGGCTCAACCTACCACCGCTGTCTTTGAAGAGGGTGGGAGGAACAAGTCAAAAAATGTGGGGGTCTCCAGAAGCTAGAAAAGACAACAGATTCTGCCCTAGAGCCTCCAAAAGGACACAGACCTGCTGACACCCACCCTGGAATCAGGGAGACCTGTTTCAGGCTTCTTTGTTTCTATGTGATTCTTTTCTTACAGCAAAAATTGTATGTGAAAATCTACATGAAAAAATATTACCTAGATATGACCCTGTCTAAATAGTTTCATCATATAAGGAAATGTTATCAGAAGCATTAAGCTTTCCAAATAATCAAATCATTAAACATTCCAAATAATTATTAGAAGATTTATATTTTATTCTAAAATAGCCCTGGTATTCTCTTCTCTAATTTGGTCTCATATTCCTTTTCTTGGGACTTTTTAATTCTAAACAACATATTTGAGTTTCTGAAATCAGACTGATTTCTACACAGCAAATAAATTTAAGTCAGTAATATTTGGATTATGTGAATTAAGATTTTAAATCTTGTTAGGCAAATCTCTGATGAAACTGCTTGAATGGAATGTTGAAATTTTGTGGAACTTTATAGCTAATTTCCTACTTTTCTCTTCCAGTCAGAATCATTTATATCTTCTATGTGTGTGATTTTAGACAAGTTAACCCCTGCACCTTAATGTATCAGACTAGATTATTTCATGATTCCATGATACTCTGACTTTAAAATATTCATAGTTTGATAAGAATGGTGAGAACTAGATAAACTATATGAACATTTCCTATCCATCAACAAGCTTAAAATCCAGCTTAACATTACAACTATCAAAAATTCATTGCCAGTTTCAAATAGGTAATCACTGGGAAATACTGGATTTACTTACACGTATGCCATAGATAGGAGTACCATCTTCCAACTTCCTCCAGTTCTCCCAGTGGCCACCCTAGGTCTTTCAGGTGTTCAATGTTACTGATACAATTAAAAAGTGGAAAGTCTTAGAAATATTATTTAAAAGGCTGAGGATCCATGGGGAAAATGGATGAAATCTCTAGAGATTTCCAGCAGCAAAAACTTCAACAATTCACTCACAACCCTTCATCCACCCATATAATCATTCATTTTCTGTGAAGTATGCAGCCTTATCAGAACCTCCTCTGTGACAAGCCATGACAAGAGATAGTCTGTGGGTTCAACTGAAAAGCCCACACTGTCAATGACCAGAGACCAAATCTCTGTCTTATCAGTGTTCATAAACCCTGCTCCACCATCTAATTTATCTTAAAAACGGTTGGCCTTTGCTGAAGACATACCAGCCTGCCCATCACTTACTAACCTGCTTAGAGTAGTTTCTAAGCAACAACAACATCTAGAAAAGACTTTATTTTAAATATACTAGTTATTTTTGAACTTCTGATTCTCTTGTTAAATTCACTCCATGTATTACAGATTCATGTTGTCTTGGAGAAGTACATGGTTTCCTTTCTTTGAAAAAAGGCAAAATAGTGTCCCTTGGAAAACTGTTTTATCATGTGAACCTGCTGGTGAGCTATTGTGTATCACCTTATGCAGTCAATTTGCCAATAGCTAGTCACAGCCATCACCACATCGCCTCCATTCTAGCAATATTGTTGTAACCCATGAAGTCTGATGGTCTCACTTCTCTGGAATTCGTTATGACTGAAGCATGTCACATTGTTAACCTCCTCTAGTCACATATGTGCATTTATTCCTCTGGACTTTCACACCTACAGAACCTTTACTGGAATCCTAGCCTCTACTACAGTATATATGAATCCTACAGTGCAAGAACAGCCAGGCCAGGGACAGAATGTTCCATCTTTGCAATCAAATACAGATTTCCTATTAAGAGCAAAACTCTCTATTTGAAAAGATTTAATAGTAAGGGCCCTTAAAAAATAATTCCAGATGGCTACAGTGTAGGACTGAAAATATCCTATTACAAGGAATATTTTTTGCTTTATTGTGATTTGTACAAATTGTAGACACTCCAGGTCCTACCTCTGAGTGTTTTAAGAGGTAGGTTGGGTCAACTGCATTTTCTTACATTATTTATTTCAGTATATTTGTAACCTATTCAAAAATGACCTCACTCTTATTGACACATTTTCAGTGATTGATTATGCAAAACATGTTATTTTCCTACAGTATTTTGATACTTTTATATCAATCTGGCCATCTTTTCACCCTCACGTACAACCTCACCCTCTTTTCTTTGAAATCTCTGTCTACTTAAATTAAAAATAAACTTCATTGAGCCTAATAACTTATTACATGAAGAGGAAAAAAATTCAAACACAGCGGTAATTAAGTTCATAGCCTTTAACTGAAATGAATATTTCCAAAATAAACACCAGTGAGCAAGTATGTCCCAATAGCCTATAGCAAGCTCAAGTATAATGCAATAACAATGCTTTTATTGTCTCCGCATCACATTTCCCAGTAAATGTTTCCAAACAGTGTTGGAACACCACATTAATGCATGATTTCCTACCATATTCAAGTAACTCAATAATGAGATGAAATCTTTAGCCCCAGCTTCTGGGGTCTGAAGTCACATGACTGTGTCACCTTAATGGCCACCAAAGAGCACAGTTTTGGATCCCTCTCTAAGACCACATCTGCTCTACAATTAAAGTTCTACAGAAATGATTTTCAAATTTTATCATCTCATGGTGCACAGAAACTATTTACTAAAATCCTGCAGCACACCAGAATGTATATTTTTTGCCAATCTCACAAAAAAAATAGGTATAATTTTGGTTCATCACACTGGACAGCTAGTGTTGTGTTAGTTGTTGTCAATTTTTTATTCAATAGTCTAAGGGAAAGAGATCAGGGCCCCTGACTAAGTAGTCAAGAATCACATGTTTTAAAAATTCTTGCAGCACACCGGGTGAAAATCTCTGCTCTACAGTATAAGCATAGATACCAATGGCTTCAACTCCAGGATGGTGGGACAGGTGACAAACTGGGTAATGTAATAAGTGTTTCTATTTCTTTCAAGAAATTATTTTGGAATTATCACTTTGAAGTAGCTAAATGCCTTCAATGTGGTTGTTCCTCAAATGTGTCCCTGTGGAGCAAGCCCCCAGGCAATTTGGTACTTCTCCATCACAGAGCCATGTGTCCTCCATGAGCCCCTGGAAGCTGACTCACTGGGCCTCATTCTCCTCCTTCTGCCCTAATAAGAACGGTTACATTCCTTAGCCTAGGCTAGGAAAGCCAGATTGTCAGCCAGTCTGGGTGCATCTAATAGCCATCACTTGTTAAAGGAAGTATAGATGTCTTGGAGCACACATAAGCAGGTATGTTTAACATAACAAACTTTTCTGAGAGCAAATAAAGAAACTTTAGTTTCTTCCTACCACAAATAAAATAATATTTTTCTCACCTTTAAGATCACCACAGCCTGCTGAAACCTCACTACAACCTCAAAGGCAAATCTTTCAGTCATCCTGCCTCTTTGCGACATGGAGTAATCACCTAAAAACATTTGTTGGATGACTACAAAAATGTATTGTGAAATATACTTTTTGGTGTACCATTTCCTAAACCACCTGGTTGACTGCAAATAGCAATATAATGAGCAAATAGCCATACTCTAGCATTGTCTCCTAGAATTTGTAAAATAAATAATAATCTAAAAACTGTATCCTAAACATTTGCAGTTGATGAGGAATGGACCCCACAGTGTTGACATGTTTAAATCATCCTAATGAATTATTACATCTAAGATTCTGGGCATTCTGAAAATACCATTATTAGGGCCATAATGTCAACAATACACCCTCCTTATGGGTTGCGGTAGAATCTGGAACTTAACACACTGTTGACTGGTCATAAAAATACTTGTGTAGACAGAGGAGAGCAAAATGGGGATGGATGTAATACAACAACAATAAAATTAAAATAAAAAAAACACTTGTGTTTTCAAGCCCAAATGTTATGGACCCATAACATGTTAACTCATGCTTGCACCTACCTTAGCTTTTGTTGAGAATCGCCCGTCAACAATGCGTTAAGTAAGTAGTCTGCTTAGCATTTCTTCTCCTTTGAGATGTAGCTTATTCTTCCCCTCACTGCTGGCTGACTATTCAAAGAGTAGATGTCTGTGTAAGGCAGGAGGCAGAGCAAATGTGTCGCAGAGCCAAAGACAGCTGATAGCTCAAGCTGTATACTTGCTTAAATGGCTTCTGTGTGGCCATTGGGTAAGGGTGGGGTAGTTTGGGGTGTTTTTCTTTTTCTGGCATAAATTCAAAATATTTATTCCTATTTAAAATAGAAAAATTTCCAGGTATACTCATTCCCAAACAAACCGGCTTTCCCATGGTTTGTCATAAATGATTTAAGTATGTCTCTGTCTTGTTAGAGTTTCTGTGGACAAAACACCTAAAGCTAAGCATTAATAAAGTTCCCGCTACCATTCTGTTATTGTAAAGCACATTTCTGCAGAGATGGGTTTAAAAAAAATAAAAGGAGGAGACAGAAAGCTACATTTTGCCCTGCTATAGCCCTGAAATCCCTGACAACAAATAATGAACAAGTGTGTGAAGTGCCCTGAATGTGGTGTCCAGCGAGCTCCAATGAAGCAGTCTCCCTATGTGCAGGTCAGCAACCTTTCATTCTACTGAAAAGAATCTCTTTGATAAATATATTTTTAAATACTCCATATCCACAAATATTTTTGAATGCTTGCTATAAAAGAAATACTGTAGTCACTAGATTCATGAGTCTCACAATTTGTTAAGGAAATAAGAGCTATATATATGAAACCATTAAAAATGAAACAGGCATTTTTAATATATACGTATAATAATGTTCAGGGTAATTTACAACCATCCTCCCATTCGTCATCATCAAATGTCCTGATTCTGCATAAAAAGGTCCAGAGACCTGACTGGCTAAGACAGAACTCTTTTAGGTGGATATGGAGGGTGGCTATGGGCTAGCACAGAAGAGTCACATTAAAAAACACTGTTCCACACTGACCAGTGTGGCTCAATTGGGTGTGTATCTTCCCACACAGCAGAGGGTTGTGAGTTTGGTCCCTGGTCAGGACACCTGCGAAGGGCAACCAATCAATGTTTCTCTCTTATATCAATGTTTCTCTCCCTCACTTTCTCCCTCCCTTCCCCTCTTTATAAAAATAAATAAATAATAGATAGATCTATAGATAGATAGATAGATTCCATTTCCTGGTGCATTTGTGTGAGAAGGAATGAACGAAAGGGATATCCATGTCAAGCGATATATATTGTGGACATCTGAGCAGAAAAAATATATATTTAAGGACGTGGAGTAGAAAAAACTCTGGGAAGATGAAAGCAAAGGTGGAAGTCATTCAAAAACTAGCAGTCATTAGATAGTAACAAATGCTATTTATAGAGGGGTGTGTACTTGTTAGTCCTATAGGTAGGGTAGGCTTAATTATTGCAATAACTTTTAGTTTGGAATTCTTTACTTAAATTTAACTGAGGAAGAAACCAAACCACCAGGGTTGAAGTAACTTATCCAAGGTTTCTCAACTAGGATAAAGTACATAAACTGGGGTCAAGTCAAACCCAACTGAACCTTAAAGTTTTCCATTCTTGGATTCACTTACATGGGCCTTGGTCCTGTGAGATGTACACATGTCTCAAGTGCAGCAGATGGTCCAGTAAGAGATACAGTGGAGTAAACCTTCAGCAAATGTGTTATGAGGTTCCTGTCACAGGTAGGCACTGTGCTAGACATTAGACATACATGAGTGAAGAAGCAGATTTCAGCCCTGCCTATCTCATGGGAGCTCCTGAGCCTGTCCAGAAGCAGATGAGAGCTAAAAAGAGGCACTCCAGGCTTTGTATCTTCTCACACATCATTGACCTGCCTTCCTAAAGATGTCAAAAGCATCCACTAGAAGGTTAAGTTACACAAGTTCACAAACAATACCCTATTTTAAGCAGTTGGAACATACATAGGACCCATAGACATATGAAAAGATGCTCAACATCATTAGCCATCAGATAAATGCAAATTAAAACCACAATGAGATGTCATCTTACACCTGTCAGAATGGCCATCATCAACAAATCAACAAACAAGTGCTGGAGAACAGGAAATCCTTGTGCACTATGGGTGGGAATGCAGGCTGCGCAGTCACCATGGAAAACAGAATGGAGTTTCCTTGAAAATAAAAATAGAACTGACTTTTGGCCCAGCAATCCCACTTCTAGGAATATCCTAAGGAACCCAAAGCACTAATTTGAAAGACTATATACATACACCCTTGTGGTCATTGCAGCATTATTTACAAGATTTGGAAGCAGTTCAAGTGTCCATCAGTAGATGAGTGGATAAAAAATGGATTAAAAAAAAATTTTTTTTAATGGATTAAAAAATGGAAAATTTACATGATGGAATACTACTCAGCCATTAAAAAGAAGAAAATTTTAGTCTTTACAACAGAATGGATGGACCTGGAGAACATTATGATAAGTGAAATAAACCAGTCAGAGAAAGACAAATACCATATGATTTCAAATGTGGAGTATAACGGACAAAATAAACTAACAAGCAAAATAAAGACAGACTCATAGAGAGCAGGCAGACAGCTCTGGAAGGAGGCAGTTGGGGTGGATGGATTGAGCAAAAACCAGAAAGAACTCATGGACATGGACAACAGTGTGGTGATTGCAGGAGAGGGATATGGATGGTGATGGGAAAAAAACATAAAAATAAACCATTAAAAATAATAAACAAGCAGATGAAGCAAAAGGTGTGACACAGAAAGAGCAGAATATAATAATAATGACAACAATCAAAATTTGCTGAGTGCTTGCTAGGTACCAAGCAAGCTTTTAAACACAACATAGCTTAATTCACTTAATATAAAAAGGATGAGCAGGAAGCCCCATTGCATCAAACTGATTATCTTCTCAAATCTCCATCCAATTTTTTAATCAAATTTATTGAAGGTGACATTGGCTAACCTAATTATATAAGGTTCAAGTGTATAATTCTAAAATACTTCATCTGCAATTTTTAACCTTAATAAGCTGCAAGCCTTGGTCTCAAAGTTCTTTAATAACTACAAATCACCTATACCAAAGTTACTATTTTGGCAGATAGTTTTCAGGATTGAGATGAATAATAATTTTTATTTTTTAAATATATTTTATTTATTTTGCTATTACAGTTGTCCCAATTATCCCCCCATTTGCCCCTCTCCACTCAGTACCCCATTTCCTACAGCAATGCCCACCTTAGTTCATGTCCATGTGTCATGCATATAAGTTCTTTGGCTTCTCTATTTCCTTTGCTCTTCTTAACATCCCCCTGTCTATTCTGTATCCACCAATGTATACTTTTTTTTTTTCCTTTCACATCCAGACAATTCACCATTTAATTACTGCCTCTGTCAGCTTCTTAAATTATATTAATATAAAGTTTTCATTATTTCAAAATGTCTACATTAATTCATTTGTTTAAAAAATTACTCTTTTAAATAATATCAATTGTAATATTACTAAACACATGTAAAATACATTTACATGCAAACATATTTTTACACATATTTAAAGCACATCCTGGATTTTGAAGAGTTAATACAAAAAAATTTAAATATGCTGATAGCTTATATAATTATTACATGTTAAATGATAGTATTTTAGATATAGTGGAGCAAATTAAGCAACTTTTTCTTCTTTAATACTTATTTTACTCTGGAATGCTATTTTTGTGAAACATACCACAGAAATGGTGTATTGCAGAACTTACTTTTGTGAAAGGTGTCCTAAAGACAATGCCCAACCCATAGTAAAAAATGAATTTGTTTTTTGAGTCAGATCCTCCCCCCTCCAATAATACAACTCAACTTTATTTTAAACTACTGGAACTACAAGTTATTCTCTTTGGGGTTTTCCATCTTAAATAGTTAATAATTTTTCAAAAGATGAGAAAGCTTCACCCAACAGCCAACTCACTTATCATCAGGAGTATATTTTGCACCAGCTGGTGCTGTCAGGCTTTTAGGGACACTCATTGCCTTTTCCAAGCTGCCACCTGTCCTTGCTAGAATGGAGGTGCCCTTATGAACAATTACTGCTCCAATCCAAGTCTGTACTAAGTAGTAATTTCTGTCTTTTTAATATTCAAAATAAAACAGTTATTTTTCTGCTCTTACACCTGATATCTAAGCCAAATGTCCTGCTTTGCAGTCAAGAGCACAGGATGCCAAGTACTTCAGGATCCTCTGTGGCCCTAGAATGAACCAGAATGCAAACAGGACATCACTTCAGGCAACTCAGTAGAAAAATGGCACAAATTGCAAACAGACTCTTAACAAATAATACCATCCCAATGGCTTATAAACATGAAAAAATATTCGCTGCCATCAGGAACTGGGGAAATAGAAAATAAAACCACCATAAGATACTACCTCACACCTACCAAAATGACTAAAATGAAAGAGTATCAATACCAAGTGTTGATGAAGATGTGACTCAAATCAAGATGTACTGTTAACAGGAATAAAAACTAAAATACCATTTGGCGGTGTCTATTAAAACTGAATGTATGGACATGCTATGTAGTACCTGACTCTTTCTATGCAAAGTTCACACAAGCAAAATTAATACATATTGCCAGAAGGGAAAATTTGGGACAACTGTAATAGCATTATCAATAAAATATAATTTTAAAAAATCAGACTAGTAGTGATTTTGGGAAGGAACACATTCACTGCAAGGAAGCACCATAGAGGCTTTTTCAAGGCTACAGTTAATCTGGGGTTTTTTTTTGTTTATTTGTTTAATTTGTTTGTTTTTTGTTTGGGGGGGTTTCTTGATGATCTATATGCTTGTTGCATAGGTGTCTTTACTTTGCAAAAAATTCATCGAAATTTATACTCATGAGTTGCAAATGCATGTTGTTTTTTGTACACAGGTTATATTTTATCAAAACTTTACTCAACAAGTAGGAGGTATGAAGAGTTGTATAAATATATATTCCTCTATCATCAGCAAAATTGCTGCTAAGGTCAATACCTCCAAATAAGTTCCATGTAGTAAATCCCTCTTAGAATATGTCATAAGAAAAATGTCTCACCTGAATACTTTCACGCTTCATTTATTAGGAAGCTTAGAACTAACCTGAACACTTCAATGTAATTGTTTTTTAACCAAAGTTTTCCAGCATTTCTAACTCAAATTCAATATGGTCTTTTAATCCAGAGAACCAAGAAGGTGGAGGAGTAAGCAGAGCTACACCATCTCCTCCCAACACCAGACTGAAATTACAACTTAATTGGGGAGGAATCATCAGGAATAGCCAACAAAACATTCCACGGACACAATGTGATGGTAGGAAGTGCGAAGATGCGAGAGGCTGGTGGGACTTCCACCAGCGGCAGCTGAAGGGACAGAGAAACATCTCAGCAGCTGGGGTTCCACCTGAGAGGGATGGAATCTACACCCCCAACTGGGCTCCCCAGCCTACAGTAACACAGCTCACAGCTGAGAGTAAACAGCACCCAGCTGTGAAAAGCAAAAGGCCACCAGGTTTAGCTGCCTGACAGAGAGAGTGAGTTCTTAAAGGACCATGCATGAAAATACAATGGCACCACCTACCCTGGGCTCCAGCAGAGACAGGGCAGAGTGGACTAGAGACACTTAAGGAGGGTTTGGGTCAGTGGCTTTATGGGGAGAGCTGAGGGAGCAGCCCGTGAGTCCAGAGCTGACCCATCCCCCATACAGCCAGGAGACCACTCTTCTCCAAAGGGTGGGAGCCTGAGGGGAAGACACAGCCCCACCCATAGGAATAAATCCGCCCCACTCAACAGTGCCTAAACCTGACCTCAGATCACAGTTGATTGGATTAACAACTGAATTCATCTGCCCACCCAGAGATACCTAAAACTGACTGCTGATCACAGACTGATTGAATTAACAACTAAAAGAGACAAATACAGAGGATCTCGGGTAGTCTCCAACTGGCTGGCTGACTAGGCCCAGATGGAGACCTGAGCTGATGTCACTAAGCACAGATCCAGGAAGTAAAAAATGTGCACCTCTACATCACAGAAGGTCACACCACTAAGACAGTAAATCAAAGTAGACCAATCTAAGAAGCAGAAACAAACAGGAGTCACCTAAAATGGGGAGACAAAGAAATAACCTCCCTCCCCCCCCCCACCCAAAAAAAGAAATAAACCCTACACAAATGGAAAGGAGGAATCCCCAGGAAGAGTGCAAAACAAAATAGAGGCAAACACACTCTCCAAGACATGGAATTCAAAATAATGATGGTAGAGAAGCTCAATGAGCTCAGTCAGTTCAAAGAAAACTACAAACAGCTCCAGGGGAACTGCAAAGAACTCCAGGAAAGCTACAAGGAACTTACTGAGAACTACACCAGCATAGAAACCATCAATAAGAGCCAGGAGAAAATGGAGAATACAATTTCTGAGCTGAAGAACACAGTAGAAGGAATCAAAAGCAGGCTAGAGAAAGCAGAGGATTGGATCATCAAGCTGGAGGTCAATGTAGAAAAAACTTCCAAGGTAGGGCAACAGAATGAAAAAAGACTGAAAAAGAATGAAGAGGTTTTAAGAGAGCTGCAGGACAACATGAAACATAATAACATCCATATCATAGGAATACAAGAAGGAGAAGAGGAGAAACAAGAGATAGAAAACCTCTTTGAAAAAGTGATGACAGAAAACTTCCCTAACTTGAGGAGAGAAAAATCATGCAAACTCAGGAAGTACAGAGGGTCCCAATAAGGATGAACCCAAACAGGCCCACTCCAAGACACATTATCATGAAAATGGCAAATTTCAAACACAAGGAGAGAATCCTAAAAACAGCAAGAGAGAAACAGCTAATAACATACAAGCGGGTTCTGATAAGGCTATCAGCTGATTTCTCAACAGAAATACAACAAGCCAGAAGGGAATGGCAAAAAATATTTCAAGCAATAAAAAACAAAGGCCTGCAACCAAGAATACTCTACCCAGCAAGGCTCTCATTCAAAATGGAAGGTGAAATAAGGAGTTTTGCAGACAAAGGAAGGCTAAAAGAATACCTCTCCATCAAACCAGCATTCCAAGAGATGCTAAAGGGTCTGCTTTAAGAAGATGAAGAAACAGAGAAACAGGCAGGAACACAGGTACAAAGGGAAAAATAGATAATGAATAAGTGCCTATCAATATTAACCTGAAAGGTAAAGGAATTAAATGCACCAATCAAAAGACATTGGGTAGCTGAATAAATAAGAACCAACTTTAACTTATGAATGCTTTAAAATGATCTTGTTGTAAGTAGATTATACTAAATAAGTTATAATTTTGTATATTACTTGTATCTGCATTACTGCAGATTAAGTTTTCTTAGATTGTAATTATTTCACAATATGGGAAAATCAGGTTACTTGCAATAACTCAGGAAAATCAAATGCAATTAAGGAAAAAGTAAGAAAATGTGGATGTATATTACATAGAATACACGCTATCTTTCTTATTCACTGTTACAAAATATGTGCTTATTTTTGTGTGTGTAATATATAGATTTTGTTAGCAATTTATGTTTTAAATAGCAACCAACTGGTTGTTGGTGTGTTGTGATCAGCCAATCTTTAGGTTAGAAAAAATGCTGAGAATGAAGACCAACTTAGATGGAAGTTGCAAACTACTAAACTACATGATTCATGTACATAGACAATATCTATTCTCATATTAGCATGTAAATTAGATGAGATTCCTTTCAACTAAATCATGGAAATATACATTTCCAGGTACAAAGGCTCCCTAACTGGGGATATTTGGGAAAAGGAATTAATGCTTTAGTAAACTTTATTATTGAAATGTGAACATACCTAATCTCTACCTCAACAGACTCTTAAATAGTTCAGGGGTTAGTTTAGGACCACATAGGAAGTCAACCACAAGTTCAAAAATAGCTAGAATACTTTCTACAAAATTATTTAAATGCTAGGGACTTTTATTTTTTACCTCAACTTAGTAGACATGATAATTTCTACTCTGGGGACCAGCTGAGCACTGCAAGTGCCATTATTACTGAAGGCTTCAACTTGTAAAACACATGTAGAGGGAAAATAGAGGGTATTGAAAGAAGTAGGACGTGTGCACAGCCCCCCCCCCAAAATCAATATACGATTTAAGATGGAAAACTCCAAAAAGAATAATTTGTAGTTGTAGTAGCTTAAAATAAAGTTGAGTTGTATTATTGGAGAGGGGAGGATCTGACTCAAAAACCAAATTCATTTTTTACTATGGGTTTGGCACTGTCTCTAGGACAACTTTCACAAAAGTGAGTTTGCAACCATTTCTGTGATATATTTCACAAAAATAGCATTCCAGAGTAAAATAAGTATTAAAGAAGAAAAAACTGCTTACTCTTGCTACAATATATCTAAAATACTATCATTTAACATGTAATAATTATATAAACTATCAGCATATTTTACACTTTTTGTATTGACTCTTCAAAATCCAGTATGTCCAAACCCAAAGATCTCAGGTGAGATTCCCCAGCCACGGCACATAGTCAGGTTGCAAACCAGGTCTCCAGTCAGGTCTGTGGCTGGAGGCAGGTGAAAAGCAACCATACATTGATGTCTCTCTCCCTCTCTGCCTCTCTCTCTTTCCCTCTTTCAAAAAATAACTAAATAAAATCTTTAAAAAAATAAAAAATAAACAAAATCCAGTTTGTACTTTAAATATGTAAAAATATGTGTGTATGGAAATGTATTTTTGCATGTTTTGGGTGATATTGCAATTCATATTACGTAAAAGAGTAATTCTTTAAACAAATGAATTAATGTAGGCATTTTGAAATAATGAAAAGAAAACTTTGTATTGATATGATTTGAGAAGCTGACAAAAGGCAGTAATTAAATGGCGAATTGTCTGGATGTGAAAGGAAAAAAAAAGTACACATTGGTGGTTACAGAATAGACAGGGGGATATTAAGAAGAACAAAGGAAATAGAGAAGCCAAAGAACTTATATGTATGACACATGGACATGAACTAAGGGGGGCATTGCTGGAGGAAATGGGGTACTGGATGGGGGGGCAAAGGGGAGAAAATTGGGACAACTGTAATAGCAAAATTAATAAAATATATTAAATATATATATATATATATATAGTCCTTTAATCCATTTTTGAATGATTCTATCATTTTTATGGCTATTCAAGCAGCTAACATCCTCTAAACCTTTCTGTAATTTATAGAAGTATAAAAACTCATGCTTGATGGTACTGGCATAAGAATAGACATATAGATCAATGGAACAGAATAGAGAGTCCAGAAATTAACCCAGGACTCTATGGTCAACTCATATTTGACAAAGGGGGAAGGAACATCCAATGGAGTAAAAACAGTCTCTTCAACAAATGGTGTTGGGAGAACTGGACAGCAACATGCAAAAAGAGAAAATTCGACCACCAACTTATACCATACACCAAAATAAACTCAAGATGGATAAAGGATTTAAACATAAGCAGTGCCACCATAAAGGTCCTGGAGAAAAATATAGGCAGTAAACTTTCGGATATCCTACGCAAAATTATGTTTACTGATACTTCACCAAAGGCAAAGGAAATCAAAGAACGAATCAACAAATGGGACTATATGAAATTGAAAAGTTTCTGTTCAGCTAAAGAAAATATCAGCAAAATTCAAAGGGAACCAACTGTACGGGAAAACATAATTGCCAATGATACCTCAGACAAGGGTCTGATCTCCAAAATATATAAAGAACTAATGCGACTCAACGCCAGGGAGACAGACAGCCCAATTAAAAAATGGGCAAAGGACCTGAACAGACAACTCACTGAGGAAGATATACAAAGGGCCCAGAGGCATATGAAAGAATGCTCAACATCGCTAGTCATCAG